>PVJX010016183.1:0-40896 GCA_004027295.1 Dolichotis patagonum
CTTTGGGCCTATCCAAATCAAAGAGAGAGTCTTTGAGCTACATCTTCTCAAGCAGGTGGCACTGTTAGGGGCCTGCGGACAAGAGAAAGTGGACCTGGGTGTCCTGGATGGGTGGGACCTGCTTGAGCTTTCTTAACAAAGGTCTAGATGGTACCAAGATCTGAAGGAGCCAAGTCCCAGCCATCACTGTCTGCTGCATTCTCTCCTCACGATGGAGAGCTGGAGCCAGAGGCTGGCCAATCACTTTCCTCTTTGCTAGGAGAAACACAACCAGCATAAGCCAAGACAAAACTGCAGAATTTGTTGACATCCTCAGTTGCTCTCTGACATTTCTCTGGTGGCTGAATATCTGTCTTAAGTGTCCGCACTCCACTGCCCCAGACCCATGGAGATCTGAGATTGCACAGGCAGCTCTTTGGTCCCCAGGGTCCAGGGTGACAGTACTGAGCCGCTCCCCACCCTCTGGCTCCTTCTCCCAAGAGCTTTCTTCCACACCTTCCTTTGCCCAGTAGAGGTTTTTTTTTCTGGTTGTCCAACTCCATGCATAAGAATTCCCGAGGTTGCTCTGCCTCCTTGGCCAAGCTTATGGCCACTGTCCCTTGTGTACCTTCCGTGGACAGGGAAGGCAGTGCCCTGTGATCAGCCAGGCAACAGCTACTCACCCAACAAGCCCGGTATGCATTTGTTGACAGGACTCCCTGAGCAGGGAGGGGACTCCAGAAATGCACAAATTGGATCCGGGAGACCTGGCTTCAGGTCTTGATTTTGTGCCTCTTGGGAAAGAATCTTCCCTCGCTGGCCTCGTTTTCCGCATCAGTCACTTGTCTAAAGAACTGGATAAACTCTGCTAGTTGGATCAAGGGTTTAGGGCTTGTCTGGTGGGTCAGAGGGAGCCATTTCCAAACAGCCCAGTCCTGGAGGCCCCAAACCAGGGCCTTCCGGCCTCTTTTGCTACCTAAGCTTTTTCCCTGCCTCTGCCTCACAGTTCAACTTTTAACTTCCTTACACAGCGCATAAGCATCTTTACACATGTCTTTTCCTTTGTTGCCCCCAGGCATCCTGTGGGATATTTTATTATATCTTTTTGGAGGGAGGGGTACTGGGGATTTAACCTAGGACCTTCACACTGGGCTACATCTCTAATTTTTTTTTATTTTTGGTGTGTGTGTGTGTGTGTGTGTGTGTGTGGAGACAAGGTCATGTTGTCCCTAAGTTGCCCCAGATTGGGCTCCAATTTGCATCCTCCCATCTCAGCCTCACAGAGTTCTAGGATTACAAGTGTGTACCACCGTGCCAAGCTTTCTGTATTCATTTTAGGCCCCTCTGAGCCTCAGAGAGGTGCCAGCATTGCCTGAAATACCAATGCTGATATGTGGCAAGTCAAGATTTGAATCCAACTCCTTCTGTTCTTCTCTATCAGTATGTCCTCTGCTCTAGTCCCAATGTCTGGTCCATAGCAGGCACTCAGTAATATTTAAGAATGAAACACGTGAGTCAACCCCATGTTTCAGTCCTTTCTCCAAAACAAAAAATAAAATGTGGTGTTGAGTGAGCAAAAAAGGAAGAAGGAACAATGTATATTGGCTACCTACCAGATTCCAGAGACTTTTAGATATAGCACCTCATTCAAGCGTCCCTACACCCTGGATGATAGGTGTTTCCACTCCCATTTTGCAGATGAAAACACTGAGGCTTGCAGCTATGAAGCGACTTTCTTGAGGTCACACAGCAAGGTCACTGAGATCCAAGATTTACTCCTAGTCCTAGAGTTATGAGCCCTTTTTCAGCTCATTTTTCTGGAGTTTGAAGCCAGCAGGCAGGAGTGGTGGCACACCTCTGCAATCCCAGTGCTCTGGAAGGCTGAGGCAGGAGCACTGAGATTTTCAAGCCCAGCCTGGGTAATTTAGCATCTTAGCACGACCTTGTCGCAAAACAAAAGTAAAAGGGGTAGAGATACAGTTCCTGTGAGCTCGAGTCCAACGCCCAGTGCCCCTACAAATGTGAGCCAGCTATGGCCATACGAGGAGGTCAGTAATGTTAATCACAGTACTTAGTGACAGGTGGGTGAACGCGGCCCACTGAGGGCTGAAGTGGGGAGCCCTGGGAGGGACCCATCAGGCCGGAAGCTGCCCTGGGTTTGTCTTTGGGTGCATCAGCATGGGAAGAGAGAACACGAATGGGGTGGCGGAGTGAGGACGCGGAAGCTGCTTGTCCTTGGCTGAAAAGGCACAGCGCTCCCTTACCTCGCAGGTGGCATCGCTGACATCTTTATCTATGCTACTCTCCGCATTTCAGCATCAGCCCGTCTGGCTTCTCTCTTCACAGCCGGGCTGAGCTCCACCCTTCCTGCAGCAAGGGCACAAAAACAGCTGCTCTCCGGGTCTGAGACCCCAGTGGTAGGGCTGCCCCGGAGAGCCCCAGCATTCTGCCTTACTAATAAATAAATTAATGACAGCCCAAATGATAAACGAATGTACCTATCCATGAGAAAAAGTAAAAGAGGACACTCTCTGAATATAGTGAATATCCACAGGGGTCAGAACTGGGCATGATCTTCATTTTTATTTTTCCCTGAGTGTTTAGTTTTACCACGGTTACTGTTACTTGCATAATTTTTTTTTTTAAGTAAAACATCGGCTGACTACTCAAACAACCTGCATCACTGCATCACTGAGTACTTTACGAGATGCTCTCTATGCATGAGTGCCGTGGGGCAGAATCAGCCGGGGAACTCTGCAGACCCTCATGCTTCATCCCCCCCCCCAGGAGAAGTATTCATTTATTTCATTGGTCAGAGATGGGTTTTGTGCATCTGTTGTTTTTTTTTAAGTAAACTTGTAAATTTATTGACTGATTGATTGCTTTTTTGAGACAAGGTCTTGCTGTGCACTTCAGGCTGGGTTTGAGTTTACTTTGTAGCCCAGACTGGTTTTGAATTTGCAATGATCCTCCTGCCTCAGTCTCCCAAGTGCTGGGATTACAGGGGTGTGCCACCAGGATAATTCCACCTTCTCCATCTCCGAGATTTCTAACCTTAATCATAACTGCAAAGTCCCAGAGACGTGGGTGGTAACATAAGCACTGGTTCTGGGGATCAGTTGAGACGCTTTTGGAGGCCACTGTTCTGCCTTTTCCTGCTTCCCTTTTAGTTGCCGTCCCTTGGTTGCACTGGAGATTTCACCTGGATGCTGCCCCACGGTGGCCCCGCCCAGGTCCTCCAGCTGTGGCAGATGTGTTCTCACCCAGCCCTGGGCCTGGCACAGGCTCCTCTTGCCAGTGACAAGGGGCGGAGAGGCCCTTCTGGGAGCACAGGAGGAGGCTAAAAACAGAATTCCATTCTGGAACATTCTATTCAGAGCTTCAGGTAGCTCAGCCCTCTTCCGTCTGCTGGAATACATTCAGCTGACACGATGGCACTAGAGTTTTGGTCTTCCTGTTATTTTCTGAGGCCAGTTTGATGGGAAGGAGGGAACATCTGACTGGCTCCAAGTTATTTCCCTGTGCGAAGCTTCAGTTTTCTGGTCTATAAAATGGGGATAATGGTACTCTGTTACTGACAGCTGTCCATAACACAGTGCCAGGCTCACATCAGCATGGTCAGCACATGCTATAGGGACAGCTGTCTGCATGATAATTGCCTCTAGGCTGGCAATTTTCTGCACAGCCTCTGCCGTAGTAAGGGCTGGATTTAGTGTTCTTTCTGAGAAAGGAAGGAGCTGGGAAATCATTATTTATTGTTTATCACCTTACCCCTCCCTCAACATTCCTGCTCCAGCTGCGCCCCATAGGGGTGGGGTGTCTACATGGCTTAGGGGTCCAGCCGGATTTGTCTAAACCAACGGTGGTAGACCTATGCCTCTGTGAATGACAGGCACTGGGCGGGGGCGGATTTGGGGCGCAGGTCTGCAAGATGACGCCAAAGGGTACATCTGCTGGGTGCTGTCACAACTGCAGCGGCCCCTTGTACTGCTCAGTTGTCATTTCCCTAGAAAAAAGCCACTTGACAGAGCCAAATGAGGAAAAAATCCTGTTCTTGGCTATGAAATCAAATAGCTAGCTCACCTCAGAGCCCCCTCCATAGCATGGAGTCCCATTTTAAAATAAAGGATTTCACTGCTTAAATCATTTCCCAGTCACTGGGAAGAATTCTCACGGATAGAGTTTTCTGGATCAGCATTGCTCAAGTGTCATCTTTGCCAAGTGTTATAGCAAATACCTAGAATCTCAGGGGGGTTAAGGCAGCCAGATCGCAAGTTCAAGCCCAGCCCGGGCAACTTAAGTGACTTGGTGAGACCCTGTCTCAAAAGTTAAAAGATTAAAAAAGGGTCAAGGATGTAACAATACCAAAAAAATTTTTGTTTTTTATTTTTATTTTTTTGGTACTGCTTGCCAGGCAGGTGCTTATGCCACTGAGCTAAATCCCCAGCTCCACCAAAAACATTTTTTTAATTAAAAAAATTGTGTTTTTTCTCTTGGAGGGTGGGTAAAATACACATAGTACAAAACTTCACCATTTTAAATGCTCACTCAGTAGCATTAGGTCCAGCCACCATGTTCTGCAATTATCTCAATGTGAAATTCTCCAACGACGCCATACATCAGCAGGGCCGCTGTAGCAAATTCTTGTTTTGTTGCTGCCGCCGCCTCCATTTCAGTAAAGCAGGACAGAACCAGGGCTCAGCCAATTCCACCTCCTCCCAGTTCCTCAGCGTGATATCCAGTCCAGATATCTGCCTTCCACAGCTGGCTCCTGGTGACCACCTCCCTATGGAGCAGCTAGATACAACCTGCTGGACTTGCCCGGGTAGGTCCCCACACCCTGCGTGGACAGCACAGATACGCCACAGCTGCTACCTCCGAGAAGGCTTGTGACCTCCCAGAACTCAACCCGGCTGCTCTAAATCCACCAGTTACAAAGCCCCTCCAGCAACCTGGTCAATTCGACGGCTTAGCAATACCCTGCCTCAAAATATAGAATGGACTGGGAATGGAGCTCAATATAAAGGCCCTGGATTCAATTCCCAGTCCAAAAAAAAAGTGGCAGTAAGCTGAACACAGCAAGATAAGAACCACAAGGGCAAATGCCAGGACAAGTGAGTTCCCCATTGGACACCTGGTCCCAGATTGCACACTTAGGTATTTGGTCATCTACCAAGATAAAGCAGCATTCAATGAAAGGGGTACGACTGTCCACTTAACTACACACACAGGTACAAGGATGAGGTGACACTCCTGCTCTTCCCTACTCTGTGCTGTGTATTGTATTTACCTACGTATTTAACTTGGCAGTCCTGGGATGGAGCCCAGGGCTTCTGGCATGCTAGGCAGATACTACCACTGAGCCACACTCCCAGCCCTACTCTGTGCTATTGGTTTATTTTTTTCCCCACTCCCTGTGCTGTTTAAATGACCAAAATACTGTTTTCATCCAGTAACTGAAAAAATGTTCCAATATTTGGCTGTCACGTGCTGCACTGTTTCCCAGGGCGGCAGCAAGGGGGGCTGTTGGCTGGCGTTGGCTTGGCATTGATTCGGGAGAGGTGGCAGACGGGCCCTGTGGAATAGCAAGGCGGGTTGGCATGGAGGCTCTTAACACCCAGAGGAGTTGGCTCAACACAGCTCATTTGGCACATTTAATCCTGCTGAAAACCTGGCAGTGGGAGAAGCGATATCACTGGAATCAATTACTCCACAATTGCCAGTCCTGGGTAGAAAGAACTCGAGAAATCGATTCATAATAACCGCACCAGTTTTGGCAGGCTGCCGGCCGGCCTGCCCATGTGCCAGTTGTCAGATTTACATTAACCCATTGATTCTCCGTTTGGGCCCAAGAGTCTACTGTCCTGAGCATCCTCAGAGTGCAGATGGGACCACCGGGGCCCAGAAGGGAAGGCTGGTGGGCTGAATAGCGGCTCCCGAATGGGCCTAACCCCGGGGACCTCTACTTGTCACCTTGTTTGGAAAACAGGTCTTTGCAGATGTGATTAAGCCATGGATCTTCAGATAGGGATAGATTATCCTGGATTATCTGGTGGATCTTAAATGCCATCTGCTATCATTTGGATCTTGAATGTTCCCCAAAGACCAAAAGCCTTGGTTCCCAGCCTGTGTTGGTTGTTACTGGGAGGTGGCAAAAAAAATCTTTTTTCAACCAGATGTTACTGGTACATTTTAGATGTATGTAATGATCATATTCATCACAGAGAATTTCTACCTGTACCTGATGCAACATGTTTTTTTCCATCCCCTACCCTCCCTTGGACCCCTCTTAAAAGCTTTATTTCCACATTTTCCTTTTCTCATTTGTTTCACTTTTCCTTTTTCTCCTTTCCCCCTCCCCTCTTCCTTTTTCCCCTCCTCATTTGAACATTTTCTTCCTATTTCACAATGCCTATTATACATTCTGGTCCTTATTTACACTTTCAGTCTCTCACACCAGAGTGTGGTATTTACACATCTGTGTCTGGTTTATTTTACTTAAAGAGTATGGACTCAAAGTTCACCCATTGTCCTGGAAATGCCTCCAGCAATATCCTCTTTTATGGCAGAGTAGTGCTCCATGGTACAGAAGGGATGTGGTAAAAATTTTAAGAGGTGTGGCCAAGTGGGAGGACTTTGGGCCACTGGGGGCACGGCTCTGAAGGAGACTGTAGGGCCCTGATCTCTCTCTTTTTACTCTCTTTTTCATTTCCTGGCCATGAAGTAAGCAGGTAGTTCTTCCAGGGACCTCGACCCCCTATGAACCCAAAGCTACCATGGCCCCAAAGCAATGGGACCAGCAGATCCTGGACTAAAATCAAACCTTTGTCTTTATAAGGTGGCTCTCTTAAGTACTTAGTATAATGACAGGAAACTGAGTAACACCTCTTCTAGGAGACAGGAGGAGGAGACTTCACATGTGCACAGGAGAAGGCCTTGTGGAGAAGGAGGAGAGGTTGGAGTGATGCTACCATGAGCCAAGAGATCCCTGGCGCCATCAGGAACTGGCAGAGACAATGAATGGGTTCTCTTCCAGAGCCTCCTGAGACAGTATGGTCTAGCACATCTTGATTTTGTCCCAGTAATACTGGTCTTAGACGTCCGTCCTCCAGAACCATGAGATAATAAATTTCAGTTCTTTTAAACCACCAGGTAGGCAGTCACCGGTTCCATGAGCCATAGGAAATAGATAGGAAGTGACTTGACCGAGGTCAAACTGCTAGGAAATAGAAGTGTTGGGCTTTGAGTGTAGAAAGTGTTCAGTAAGTGTCAGTTGTGGTGATGATGAGGATGACTATCCTGCAAGCAGAGGCTGAGTTTCTGGGATGAAATGTGAAAAAGATCTCAAACTTCATCTAACCTTCTTCATCTATCCCAACCACTGCGGCTGGGGAAAGACAGGCTTTGGTGACTCAGTTTGGAAAGATGTTGTTAACTGTAGGTGGAGCTGGGTTTAAGAAAATGACGCAGTTTTGCAAAGTGAACACCTCGCTCCCACTTAGTCAATTCCAAGGCTTAGAAATGATGCCACTTGTCCAACTGGTTCCTACAATCAACTTGAGAAGGAGTTTGCAACTCAAAGAGAACTATGGTGGCCCAATGGTCCAAAAGAAGAAGGAATTTCTCTCCCATACTATTTCTCTTACAATGCATGATGATGATGATGATGTTAACCTTCTGTCTGGTTCAGAGTAAATATTAAACAAATATTTGAGTATGTGAATGTCTGCCCTTCTTCAGAAAGCTGAGGATAGGGACTGATGGCCTAGCATTAAAGTCAGCTTGCCCAGAGTCCATATAGCTCTCTCTTTTCCTTCCTCTCCTCTTCCCTACCCTTCCTTCATTGTTTTTTTGTGGTTGTTGTTGTTTTTTAGTACCAAAGACTGAACCCAAGGCTTTTGCACTGAGCTACATCCCTACACCTTTTCACTTTTTATTTTGAGATAGTCATGATAAGTTACCTAGGCTGGATTTGAACTTGTGATCCTCCTGCTTCAGACTTCCAGAGTGCTGGGATTACAGGTATACACTACCATATCTAGCTTGCCAAATCTTTATTTTTGCCACAAATATTTCTTCCTTTTTTTTTTTTGAGACAGAGTCTCTCTGCATAGTTCAGGCTGGCCTTGAATTCACTCTGTAGTCTAGACTGACCTCAAACTTGCAGTTATCCTCCTGCCTTAGCCTCCTGAGTGCTGAGATTACAGGTGTGCACCACCTCAGCCAACTTTGCCACAAACATTTCTAAAACTAGAATTAATCCTGTGGAATAGACTGGAGTCAGATCTGTTACACTGAAAAACTGATTTTCAATATAGATAGGTGACCCTAGAAACACAGACATAAATGTGTATATAAAACCATGCACCAAGCAAGCACAGTGGTACACACCTGTAATCCCTGCACTTGGGAGGCTGAGGCAGAAGGATCGTTGAGAACTAAAGGGCAGCCTGATTATCTAGTGAGTCCCTGTCTCACCCTGCCAAAAAAGAAACAAACAAAAATCTCCACAAAACTGTTCCCTTCAGAGGATGGAGGAATCATATCCCAATAACCATAAACACTTCCAGACCTCAATTCCTAAACCACATGTCACTAAAAGCAACCAGGCATCTTTGGAGAAATGACCAATTTTGGGACTAGGGAGGGAAAGTGCAAGACAAGCCTGGGCTATCCTGTGCCAGGCGGTAAGATACACCTCCAGAGGGATGAGGACGTGCTGGCCCAACAGCAAAGCCAGTTTAAAGGGCTGTCACGGACTTGTCTGGGAAAATCTGAGTGCTCACACAAACCATAACAGCCACAGATGGTGACCTGTGGGATCACAATTCTACACGGATGTGAATAAATGACTGTGAAGATTCCTAAATGGTGGAAGATTACCTCCTCCCACAGCACCTCCCTTTAGGATACTGATACATTTCACCAAGGTAGACAGCAGCTTTACCACCAGGAAGCCAGGATGAGAACACATTATTCCAGTGGGCAAAGGTAAGAGCTTCAATAATGGGAGCAAAAGAAATCATGCGTCCTCGACTAGGACGCAATGAGGACGCGGCATGAGTTCCGTGCTGTTTAGTGACGCACAGAATCCACAGTCTTTGTGTAACCCAAGACGTACAGCTTGAATCTAGTTGTGAGGAAACTCCAGACAGATCCAAATTAATGGATATTCTACGAAGCAACTGTCCTGTCCTCTTCAAAAGTGTCAAAATCAGCTGGGTTTGGTGGACTCACTTCAGTAATCCCAGCACTCTAGGAGGCTAAAGCAGAAGAATCACAAGTTCAAGCCTAGTTTAGGCACCTTTGTGACTTCAGTGAGACTGTGTCCCAAAATAAAAATGAAGGGCTAAGAATATAGTTTGGTGTGAAGGTTCTGGGTTTAGAACTCACTGTCACAAACAAACAAATAACAACAAAATGTACCAAGGTCATGAGAGTCTAGGAAAGACTGAAGAATGTTCCAGACTTGAAGGATACTCAGGAGATGGAACAATTGCATGCAACATGTAATCTTGAACTGGGCTCTTATTCTACAGAGAACATTATTGGTGTAAACAGCAAACCTTGGGTAAGGTTTCTGAGGATAGCCTGGTAGGAGTGTATCAGTGTGCATTTCCTGCACTGGTGGATGAATTGATTCTGTAGGATGCTTTGTTTGGAGGAAATATACATTACGGTACTCAGGGGCATCATGTACTGTGTCAGGAGCTTACGCTCAAATGGCTCTAGATTTTTAAAAAAGGTTATTCCTATGAAGCTTGTAATTCTTCTGTAAGCTTGAGACTGTGTCAAAAGAAAAAGGAATGAAATAAATATTTTATGTGACTTAACATAGTTTTTAAAAAATTCTTTAGTTTCCACATTTTAAAAGTTTCTTTTAGTTTTCATAGTTTAGAAATAGACTTTTTTTTAAACCTATGAATCTAGGTTTCAGGCTTTTCTTGAGGAATGTGAAAAGCTAACAAGCGCGGGCAATGAGTTGCCAGGATGAAGGACCTAGGATGAATGGCCTACTAGCATCTTTCAGATGAGTGGTGTGGCCTTCAATTTTCCAGTCTTTCTGCTCCTTAGCATGTCACACCCAGCCCATAGGATCTATTTATGTTACCAGCCTGAAACCTGGTACCAGCCAATGCTTGTCATTGCTATGGGAAGGTGAGAACCACTCTAAAGCAGGCACTTCAAACAGGGCTGGTGGGAAATGGGCAGGAGGATCAGTGGGTAGACGGATGAACTTTCAAAACACACCACGAAACCAGACCAAGGACCTGTCTTAGCACATCAAGCCCATGTTTGATATCAAGATTCTTCTTGTGACAGCCGTGATTTCTGAATGGCGTGGCTTGATGGAACAAATTGAGAATGAGGATGTCATCTGAAGCCAGAGGTCCCTGCGTGAGCTGCGATCTCTCTCCTGTGCAGCTGGGGGAGTCCTCTGAAAGGTTGATGGGCTTCTGACCCAGAGTTGAGGTGCTAGGCAGGTTAGTGAGGTTCTGAGGAGGAGATAGTATCTAGGAGGCCTCAGGCGGTGAGGTTGGGTGGGGTGGGAACGAGCCAAAGTTGGTGGTTTGGGATCCTATAGTGGGAGATCTGGCTTGATGGGACATGTTGTGATCTTGGTTTTGTGCAAGATGTAATGACAGTTTTGTGTTTCCCAGGCCAGCCCTGTTATTCCTGATTCTATCTGAGTTATGCCCTTGGTTTGAAACAAACTCTTCACTTATCTGAATCCTGAAACATTAAATTAAAAATATAAAATTTGGCAGATTTTTTTTCCAGCACTGGCAATTTCTTACTGCTTTTATCATAAAATGCAAACTCTACCATTCCCTAGCCCTGCTCACCCGTCTCACCTGGTTCCTACCTCTCTACCCATTTCTAGTCCTTGCTTAACTCCTCTGTCATCCCCTCCCCTGGTGCCTTTGGCTCCCTGTACACACCAAGGCTTTGCCACCTTAAGGCCTTGCCTGTGTGTCTCCCTTCCTAAATCTTTGATGTGGGTATTTCCTCCTTTTTCAGATCTTGGTGTCACTTCTTCAGAGGTACTGTCCCTAACCCTTACATTCCATCTCACTGAAACCCACAGCCTTCAGTCGTCTTTTGTCATTCTCCATAGTTACATTTCACTATCATTCCACTGTTTTGCCTTTTCAGTCATACGCAGTGGTGTCTGAACAGGTCTTATTTGCACATTTCATTGTATTGTGCCCCCCAGTAGAATGTCAGCTCCTCAAGGGCAGAGATTTTGTCTTATTGCTTATCGCTTTATGGATAGCACAGCACATGGTGCATAGTAAAGACCTAATGAATATTTATTCTGCAATCAATAAGAGGCTGTCTACAACAGTATGCTGGATTTTTAGATAAACTGGGCATTGATTTTAGGACATAAGTATCTAGGGGGATTGTGGACAGGTGAATGTGATAAGGTTGTGAGAAGCACGTTCCCTGGGCTGCTGGCCTGATGTTAGGGTTGGGAAATGAGCCCATCAGACTGGTGGTTAAGTTGGATAATAAACTGGGCATGGTCCACCAGGTAACCTGACTGCTGAGGTCAGATTGGACCCCAGATTTGGTGAAAAAGGAATCCAGTTGGGCACTGGCTGAGATAGCTTGGGACCTGAGCAGTGTTCAGTAGTTATGAGGTTCCTGAAAGTGAAGAATCAAGCATCTCCTCTGACTGTAGGTATGGAGAGCTGTAACCCCAGCCCTGGTTGGGGTCACTAGGTGTTGTAGGAGGACAGGCCCTGTTTGGGGCCAAGCAGGACAACCTGAAGAGCGCTAGCTGGAATCGAACATAACGTGGATGCTGTGTGGATTGCGATCTGGGACTCGGCAGGAATCAGTCCGCCTGGGTTCAGGGCAAACTGGGGGAGGCTGGAGTCACACCTGAGAAAAGATTCTAGGGGAGCCGCCGCGTGGGCGGACCCAGACCCATAAGGCCACGCCCCCTGGCCAATGGTAGCGCGGAAGCCGTCAGAGGCAGGCATGGATTGGGCTGGCTGGTGCGGCGGCGGGCGAGGATTGGGTGCACACGGAAGGGGCGGGGCATCGCTCCAGGCAGTTTAGGCGCTTCGCCGGCGGGCGGCGCTGAGCCCTCGGCTACGAGGGCCTGGTGCTGGCGGAAGTGGCGACGCTGGCGTCCCCAGAGCCTACGGAGGGCGGCACTGACGGGCCGGGCGCTGACGGCAGCGACCCGGGGGGTGGCGTGGACGCCCGCGGCGCCGGCTGGGGTATCACCGCGGGCCTCGACCCTGAAATGGCGCTGCTCGCAGAGCACCTGCTGAGGCCGTTGCCCGCGGACAAGCAGATCGAGACCGGACCCTTCTTGGAGGCGGTGTCCCACTTACCGCCCTTCTTCGGTGAGCCGGAGTGGGGGTGGGAGCTGGCTTGTTCCCTGATCATTCCCAAAACATCCCTTCTGTAGACACCCCGAGCCCTATTTTCCACGTCCTGGATCTCCTTTCCTTCCACGCACCCCAAATTCTCCCTACTCGAGACCAGTCTCAAATTCTGTCTTCTCAAACGTATCATATTTTCCATCTCTTCCCAGACACCACCGAGTCCCCCAGGTACCTCAGATTTCTCCCTGTTCCTCAGATTTACCCCAATCCTCCACTCCTTCTTGCACCCTCATTTGCCCATCTCCCTCAAACCCACTCTCGCATCTCCCCCAGGCATGCTCCAGTCCTCTACCCTTCCTCCTAAACATCCTACCCTTGGCTCACCCCATGGGTCCTCTCTTTCCCAATGGTTCTCATCTCAAGGGAAGGGCTTTTAAAATGAATGAATCCGCTCTTCCCTCTTCTAGCTTCTCCCTCATGGGACCTGTGAACCCTTTTCTCAGCATTTCCACATTCTGGAGCAAAGACCCTCACCACCACCTCCAAGGGTAGGGAGGGGGGTTTTGAAGATGGAGTTGTGAAAGTTTAGGGCCTTTTTCTAGGGGAAGTCACCTAAAATTTTTACACCGTGTAGGACAGGGGTCAGGGTGAGGGAGCTGTTCTGTGGGATGATGCTATACTCAAAGTGCGTGGTATGAACTCCTTCCTCATTTTGGGCATTTGGGCTTACGTTGAAGAGGTCATGGGAGTTCTGGGAAGGTGGACCCTAAGCCAGTTTCAGACTTCCTGCCCTCCCCTCCCGTCCCCCAGCCAAGGCCAGGCCATGGATGGAAAATGGGAAACAGAAGCCAATGCCCTCTGCCCTGGCTCTCTTTGCCTTTTCCTACAGTAAAGAATGCAACCTGAGCCTCTGCTTTCTTCTCGTCTATGGGACTCTCTCAGTGCCTGTCCCTGCCTTACCTGTTACTTGGTGGCCCAGCAGGAAGATTCCAGCCTTCGGGGCAGAATCCAGCTGAAGCCCACAAACAGGCAGAACCTGAGATTGGCTTGGACTGCAGGGATTTGGCACCAAGGGCAGTCTCTTGCTGTGGCCCCAGTGGGTGACCAGGATTGTTGAGGGCAGCAGGTCCCTACAGGGGTTGGTTGTGGCCAGACCGAGTCATAGCCTAGTATTTCTTCTCCACTTCTTGGATCTCAGTGTCCCCATCTATGACATGAGAATGCTGATCTCATTAGCCAGGAGGAGTGAAGGAGGGTGTGTGTGTAAAGCATGGGGCTCGTAAGTGCCAACTCCACGTTAGCTGGGCTTCCGGGAGGGGTTTTATATCTGTAAGTTCCTGGAGGCAGTTTTGGTTCCTTCCCACAGTAGATGATTAATCAGTGCTAGGTAAGTGCACTTGCCTGGTTTGCGTGTCTCAGACCTGGATCAGCAACCTGAGAGCAAGTCTCTGTCATTTACATCCACTTCAATGTTCCCAGTGCTCAGAGTGGTGTCCAGTACATAGCAGGTGCTCAGTCAGTACTGTCGAATGCACAAAACTTGCTTAGTATCAGAGCTTGAGGTAATATTGCATCTGTAGGTGGGGTCAGGGAAGCTATCTTGCTTTAGCATGGCGGCGTTATTTTTGTAACTAGGTTGTGTTATTTATTTGTTTCCTCTTTGGTATTACAAGTGTTTGCGAATTAGAGCCAGCTTGCCCTGGACAGGGATTCAGAGTCAGTGTCTAAGTCAGTGGGTCTCAACTGAGGGCAATTTTGTCCCTTAGGGGACACCTGGCAATGTTTGAAGACATCTCTGTGTGTCAGCACAGTGGGGGCTATTGGATGCTCTACAGAGGGGGTGTTAAACATCCTGCAATGCACAGCAGTGTCCCCATCACAAAGAATGACCTGGTCCCAAGTGTCAGCAGTGCTGAGGTGGAGGATCCCAGGTTAGGCGCTGTGGCCTTTTCTTCCCTTACCTTCAGCAGAGGTACGTGTCAGTTCTGCGCTGTGCTGCACACCGTGGTTGGATGCAATGGTCTAGGAGGTGTGGGAGGACAGGGAGAGGTGACAGCTGGAGCCTGGGAAGAAGAGCATCCCTGCTTCCCTTTTCTTGGTATCTGAGGACCCTTGTTTCTGTTCTAGTCCTGTGTGGTGAGTGTCACAGCTGTGGACAGAAGCACCATTGAGACAGAAGTAGAGCTGGCTTATAAAGGGTTCACACCCCAGGCAGCTCTGTTCCCCAGAAGAGGGTAATTCTTAGCACCCTTAAAAAAAGAACGTGATTAAAAAAAAAAAAAAAAGCAAAACAAAATCAACCAACAATCAAAAACTGAAAGTGATAATATACCTGCAATGCATCTGCTGGGAAAGAAACAAACTTTCTCCTGAGGGTTTAAGACGCCTGAGTTTGAGGAAGACACTCCTATCCTGGGTTTTCTCAGGGATGCTGTGGTGGGTTGGTATTTGCTGTCAGCTCCATTGCAGGGACTTTGTACGGATTTAGGGGCGTCTGTCCAGTTGCTTGGATGGTGTGGGTGATGTGTGTGTCTCCAGTGGAGCTGGGCAGGAGCGATGGACAGAAGGAGTGAGGGAGGCAGTGCGGTGACAGTTTCTTCCAAATCAAAGTTTTTCTATAGTGACATCAGTGACATTGGGGGCCAGATTATTCCTGAGGGGCTGCCTGTGCTTTGTAAGGTGCTGAGTAGCATCTCAGGCCTCTACTTACTAGATAGCACCCCTTGTCCTGAAGTTGTGACAACTAAAACTATCTCCAGGGAGACAAAATCACCCCTCATTGAGAGCTATTGTTTTAGAAATATAGGTACAGTAGAAGACTGAAAGCTGTGTTTTAAAGGAGGTTATTTAATTCTGCCAGGAAGATCTATCCATTGAAGGAAAATTGAGCAAAAGCTAATAATGCCTGCTATTTACTGAGTACTTACTATGTGCTACTCATCGTAATTAGTTCATTCGTCCTCCTACATCCTTTTGATGTAAGGTTTTTAAGGAAAGAGTGCTGAATTTCAGAGTATTTTCCTTGTGCACACGTGTGTCTCTATCTTTGAAAAAATACATGACCTACTTTATCTAGCAATACAGCATGACCGTCTTTCCATGTCAGTCATCATTTGTCACAGCTGCTTAGGAGTGCATTGTTCGAATGCAGTCATAATTTATTTAAACCATCCCCTACTGTTGGACACTCAGCTTCTTATTTTTCACTCTGGTAAACAGTGCTGTGCCGAACATCTCTGTGCATGTTCCTTTGCACAGTTCTCTCGCATTTCTCATTTGCAGAAGTGAGATGGCAGGGAACCAGGGTGTGATGGCTTTTAACCTGTTGGAGCAGCCACATGTCTTTAGCCTTGCTGGGTGTGGTTTGTGACAGAATTGGTTGGGCTTGGCACATGCTGATTCTCTGTGCTTCACTGGGTGTGGGCTGCCGACCAGCCTCCTGCTCATCCGGTTTAGGCATCTTCTCAGGCTTGCCCTTTCTCCATACCTCTAGCCTGAATCCCGCAAGTTGTACAGGTTTTACTACATCCACTTAGAGACCAGCCCTTTATCCATCTTTTTTCTCTACTTTGACCTAGTAATTGGATCCTACCTGACTGGTCAGTTTGCAAGACTGACTTCTGTGAAGTCTGCTTTCTCATTTTTCTTTTTTTAAGGTCAATTATGCAGCAGTCCTGGAGCTTTAACAGTTGGTGAGCAGAGACAGGGAGACTTAGATGTCCTTTAGTCTTGTCACACCCTAGAAGCCTCGGTGGCTCACTATTGCCACATCCTGAAGTCTGTGCTATTGGCTTTTGGAACGGTTTGCAACCCACAAGCCGCACAATTGCCGTAGTCTTTTTGCCTGGTGGATCACTCTGTCTCCAGCCTACCCCTTCCTTTTGTCTGGCTGGGTTCCACACATCCTTAAGAGATTAGCTTATCAGTCACCTCACCCAGAAAGTCTTTCCCGAATCCCTTAGAACCTGTCCCATTCTGTGACTTTGAGTTATTTCAGTGCCTTGAACTTGGTGAGCTAGAATATTTGCTGAATGCTTTTAGTTCCTTCCTGTTCTTCTAGGTTCTTGCTGAAAATGCTTTGCCTTTCTCTCTTTCCCAATTAAAATAGATGGTTTAATTAAAGTATATGACTAAATTGAAATATATAATCTCTTTTATAGCCTGTACTCAGCAGACATTATTAATCAATCATGATACTCTTTTCCCTTTCGAAGCTACAGACAACCTTGGAGTCTTTTCTTCTTTTCATTCTTTTTTTCCTTCTTTCTTTCTATTCTTTTGAGTGTGTGTGTGCATGTGTGTGTGTGTATATGTGTTGGGGGGATTGAACTGAAGAATTGCAGTATTGGATCTCCATGCCCAGTCACCCTATCTTTGCACAGGAAAGACATACAGCCCACAGGGCCATTGCACTGAGCGACATCCCCAGCCCTCCTTTATTTTTTATTTTCAGATAGGGTCTTGTTAAGTTGCCCAGGCTGGGCTCAGACTTGCAGTCCTAGCTGGGCATGATCGCTCATGCTTATAATCTCAGCACTTAGGAAGCTGAAGCAGGAAGACAACTGTGAGTTCAAGGCCAGCGTGAAATACATAGCAAGACCCTGTCTCAAAAACAAAAATTCCTGATCTTCCTGCCTCAGCCTCCCAGAATGCTGGGCGTACAGACGTACGCCACCATGCCTGACATCCTTGACATCTTTCTTAACACAACCATTCCAGGTCAATTAGAGTTGGTACTTGAGATGGAATCTATTTTCTATCATTCTTTATAAAGAAACCAGAGATGGTGCTAAAGGTAATGATTTCTTGAGATCAACATTCGAGAAATGATTTTTCTTCATTCATGCTGCTTAGCGCAGTTAAATAGATGTCAGTAGACTCTGGCCTCACAGGTGCCTGGTACTCATTACACAGGCCTAGAGTGAGCCCAGAAAGAGAGTTTTTTTCCAACACTTTTGATTCATTGCTTGTTCCATTTTTTGGTAATATAGAAGCACAAGCTTGTTTTACAGCCTCTCCCACCCCCACAAAAAACCCCAAAAAACTGAAGCCAGAGACAGTAGCTGACTTGTGAGAGCCACACAGCCAGTGCGCAGCCTCTAGTTCTAGGCAAGCTAGAACTCAGGCCTCTGGACTCCTCGCACGGTGCTCCTGTGCTGGGCCTGCCCATCGCCCTGGCTTCCTCTTCCTCACTCTTCAGGGAACCAGCCCGATTGGCCACTGAGGAGGTTCAGCAGCTCTGCGGCACTGTGGTGACTTTGCCACATTACAGCTAGCCTGGGAGCCAATGGTTTCCTTTTAGGTGTGTGAGTCATCCCGTGCCCCAGCTGGATGACTCCTCCTCACTCGTATGCAAATTAGGATGGCTGGGTGTGGAAGGCACCCTCGGGATGGGGACCCCCAAATAGTTCAGCTTGCCTTTAACTAGGGTTTGGGCTAACAACTTGGAAGCAACACCCCAGCCCTATCTGTACTATGTTTGTTTTAAATGGAATACAAAGCTGGGCATGGTGGCTCATGTCTGTAATCTCAGCACTCGGAGGCTGAGGCAGGAGGATCTTGCCAGTTTGAGACCAGCCAGGGCTACAAAGTGAGCTTAGGGCCCGTTTGAGCTGCATAGCATGACCCTATCTAAAATACATATGTATATATGTGTGAATTACAAATAGAGGCTGAGTTTTGTCTTTGTGTAGACGACCCCAAGAAAGACAAATGAATTCACCTCCCCCATCCCCCAGTGGAGCAGGTTACTTCTCGTTTTGGTTGTCTACTGAGAGCAGGATTCTAGAGGAAGGGGACATAGACTGTGTACCTAAGAGGGACATTTGAAAGAAGAAGTACGTCTTGTGGGAAGACAGCCAGACAGTTCCTGCCATGGTTTGTACCATTTTGAAGCTGTTAGCAGTTAGAGGTACATTTGCAAGGATGTAACATAGTGAGGCATCCTCAGCGTCTCGTCAGTGATGCCGACTAGGATGTCACCAGACCCAAGTGTAATTCAAGGAAGCAGGAGAGGCTGCCACCAGCCCCACAGTGTTGCCCATTAAGCTGGCTGTTTTTGAGGCAAAAAGATGAAGAGTCACTTTTTTTTTTTTGAGACAGTTTCACTGTGTAATCCAGGCTGGCTTCAAACTCACGGTGATCCTCCTGCCTCAGCCTCCCAAGCATTGGGATTACAGGCATGCACCAGCATGCTCGGCAGAAATCACTTTGATTCTGACTCTTTCCCTCTGACATCCGTGCCCTGTACACCCAGGACAGACGAGTGGAGAGAAACAGGAACATGCATATCACACCGAGCCAGCCAGGGCTTTAGTTCTGTGGGCAGGGTATTAGGGTAGAGGAGTGAGCTGTGTGTCTCTTCCTTTCTGAGTCTGCTGCCCCGACTGTGAAACAGGAAACAGCCCGTTAGCAGGGCCGATGGGGGTGATCTCACACGAAGCACTGGCCCTCCATGCCTGCAGTCACGCCATCCTTGCACAGGCAGGCCATGCCACACGGCACTTGGGATTTAACGGGGACCTGCCGCCTCCTGAGTCTGGCTGGCCAGCCGTTGAAATGCCATGCCAGCCACTGCGCGCTTCGGCCTGACACTCATCCCACTGCAGAGCACAAACTCTTGGTGCCTGCTAGCCCTGCCCTGCTGACAGAGGGGACATTGTCCTTCGTGTGCAGAAAAGTCAGGCCCTGAGGTCTGGCCTCGGCCTCTGCCACTGAGGAGAACAGAAGGGAACCACATGACAGAAACGCCTGGCGTGCGGGCGGACTGGCTGGCTCAGCACTGGCACCCTCCTCTCCTGCTCTCCTGCTCTGTGGAGTGGCTGCTGCACTGTGATCCCCTTAGGGACAGAACTTGGGCCCTCTTGGGGCCCAGTGACATGCCTGACAGGGGTAGGTGACCAGCCAGCGTAGAGCTGAGAGGGCTCAGTGAAATGCAAGTGCGTGGCCAGGCCCTGGCTGGGTAACCCCGCTCTAAGTGGCTGCCTGGGCCAATCCTGAACTATATGTTACTGCTTGCTTTTTAAAATTCAGTTTATTGGTGCACTTTAGGAATATATAATGATCACATCATAGGGGATTTCTATGTATGCAAGAAACATCTTGATTATTTTTCTCCTGTTCCGCTTCCCTCCCTTCCACCCCGCTTCCCTCCTTATTTACAGAAGCTTTGTTTCCATTTTTTCCTTCTCTTCTCATCATCTTTTCCTTTTCCTTTCCTTTCTTTCCCCTCCCCTCCCCTAGTTCCTCTTCCCATTTGAACATTTGCTTCTCGTTTCACAGTATCTGTTACGTGTTTTGGTCCTAATGTACACTTCCATTCGGCTTCTCACACCAGAGAAACCACGCTGTATTTACACAGGTCCAGTTCATTGCACTTAAGCGAGTGGCCTCGAGGAGATGTCACTTACTTCAGTCCTCACGAGAGTCTTCTGAGAGAAGAATTGGCACCATGTTAGAGAAAAGGAAACTGAGGTTCAGAGCTGTGAAGGGATATGACAAAGTGACAGAGCTAGAGGTGGCCCTTGGGGCTTGGACAGGGTTGAGCAGCCCCGCTGTTGCGCCGTCTTCTGGGGACAGAAATGGCCCTCGTCCCCTGCCCCTCTGCCCCTCGTCTGTGGCAGAAGGGAAGTGACGGGAAGTTCTGCGCATGCGGGGCGCAGTGTGCTGATTGCCCTGTGCTTATTAGGATGGAAATGATGGGTTCTGGTCTTAGGGTTCATTGTTTCAGCTTAAAAGCCAGCTGGGAGAATGAGTGCTCATCCTTTTGTTCCGTTCTTACAGTGGCACTGGCATCAGCTCTCTTCTTTTTTTTCTTCCTTTTTTATTGTCATAATGTTAACTGTATCTGAGCTTTTCAAAGTCATTACTACGGCTCAGCTCTCTCCAGGGTGCTGTAAAACCTCAGCCTTCCGTCCGGCAGCCAGGCAGGCTGGCAAGCAGCAAGCAGCGGTGGCCTGCAGCTCCCTGGGCTCTGGAATGGTTCCTTCTCCGAGCGGCCGTTGCTCAAGGACCTTGACTCATCCCCTTTCTGAGGCCCCTTTTTAATGGTCTAGACTCACTTGAAGTCGTTATTTTATGACTAGGAGAGTTCCGCTAATATTTCCTATCTCAACCATCAATCTTCCTCCCTCCCTTTTTTATCTGTTTATTTTTGCTGGGGCAGGAATTTAGCGCTGCGGGGCAAGTACTGCACCACAGAGCCACGTCCTCAGCCTTGTCTTTCTCCTTCTTCATTCTAGGACTCACACCCAGAGCCTTATGCATGCTGGGCAAGTCCTCTACCACTAAGCCATATCTCTCTCCTTTTTGTTCGTTTGTTTGTTCGAGCCAGGTTCTCACTGTGTATCCTAGGCTGGCCTTGCACTTGCTGTGTAGCCCAGGCTGGCCTCAAACTTGCAGGTATCCTGCCTCGGCCTCCTGAGTGCTGGGATTGTAGGTGTACACCACTGTGCCTAGCTCCTGTATCTCCTTTTTTAATCAGAATCATTACTTTCTAGATTTTTTCTGTAAAGAAAAGCTTTGCTAAAAGCCAGGTGTGGTGGCGCACGCCATTAATGCCAGCACTTGGGAGGCTGAGGTAGGGGGATTATTGTGAGTTTGAGACCAGCCTGGGCTACAAAGTGAGCTCAAGGCCAGCCTGAACTGCAAGGCAGGCGCTTATGTTGCTGAGCTAAATCCCCAGCCCAGGCCTGAACTGCATAGGGAGACCTTGTCTCAAAAAGACAACAACAACAACAACAAAAAGCTTTGCCTATCGCCAAATACAAAGATGATGACTTAATATATAATAATAGCCAAAAGTGAGCATTTACCTTCTAGGCGCCAGAAATTGTATTAAGGTCCCCCTTCCCCTACTTTGGTACTGGGGATTGAACCAAAGGCCTTTCACACTGAACTATCACCCCAGCCCTTTTTTAATGTTTTTATTTTGAGACACGCTCTAAGTCACTGAGTTGCCTAGGCTGAGTTTGAACCTGTGATCTTCCAGGTTCAATTCCCAGAGTATCGGGACTACAGGTGTGCACTACCAGGCCCAGCCCTAGTCTCTTTGTACAATCTCATTTAAACCTCATGACAACCTTGGGAAGTGGGTCATTATTAGCCTCGCTTTGGCCGGGGATTTAGTTTAGTGGCTTAAATGCCTGCCTGGCAAGCACGAGGTTATGAGTTCGATCCCTGGTACCAAAAAAATAAAAATAATAAAAAAAAATTAGCCTCGCTTTACAAATGAGGAACTTACAGCTTAGAAAGTGAGCGGGATTTCTCTCAGGCTACCTAGTAAGTCAGAATTTTCCCAACTGCATTCCCAGTTCAAGGCTGCCCCCCCCCAAGGCAATTGTGGACAGAGGGTTGGCATGCTATGAGTGACTTTTTAAAACAATATTTTGAATTGTTTTATAAACATGCTTTCCTTTGTAGATCGTACAGTGCAGAGAAGGAACCAGTTTTAGAAATGGGGGCACCCTGGGGGTTCCTGTCCTTCAAAACGGGCCTCTCTGTGACCTGAGCGGTGACACCCCTGTCCCGTGGATAAATGATTCATCTCCCTCAGTGTAATCTGAGAGCCTCCGTTATGATCTTTGTAACCCAGGCCCTGTAAAGTCAGTCTGCCCTCTGTGTTTAACAACTGAACTTTATTATCCAGCTATGAAAAAGAGGAGTGTAAAATAGAACCTCCCACCTCAGGCTGCTCGCATTTTAATACGGCCTCTGGTTCCTCCTTTTTGGAAATAGATTCCTCTGGATTGGGTCGGGTGTGTTCCCTTCCCCAGTCATTCAGGTGGAAAGTGAACTGCACATCACAAAAACAGTGCTCATTTCCTGTTGGTCTTGGATGAGTGTGTGCCTGAGGGCCGAGGGCCGAGGGCGGAGATGTAGCTCAGTGGCATCAGCACCTGCCCGTCAAGCGCAAGTTGCCAAGTTTGGTTCCCGGCACCAAAAAAAAAGGCAAGTGTGCCTGAGATGAAATCAGAGGGGGCCCAGCGGGGCCAATTCAGACACCTCACTGCTGAAAGGGGAAAGTCATCCAGGGATGAAAGGCGTGAAAGCGTTGTGGGGCAGCCTGGAAATTTCTAGATGCCTGCCGCAGGCTTCTTTGGTGATGCCGGGGGCTGCCGTCTTGCTCAGAGCTGGGCCCATGAGTGCTCTCCAACTGTGTGGAGGCCTGAAAGAGAGGAATGAGTCCACTGCTGGGGAGCCGATGGGAACTGCTCTAGGGCTCATGGACTCCCTGCTGGGCACTGTCACCCATCTGCACCAAGCAGGAGACCCAGCCAAGAGGCCTGGTGTGGCCCCTGTCCATCCAGAGTTGTCACAGTGGTCCTGCAAGAATCCCTGGCTCCTTTTGTTTTGTCAGTGGCTCTGGAATGGTTGGATGTTGGTTTTTTAAGTATCTAGCAAAGCACTGCAGACAGACAGAGCAGGCAGTAGTAGCCACCAGCTAGCAGGAAGAATGTTCTTTTCCTTTGTCCTTTTGATATAGGAACTCACTTGCGTTGCCCAGGCTGGCCCTGAATTTTTGATCCTCCTGCCTCAGCCTCCCAAGTAACCAAAACTATAGGTGTGTGCCACTACGCATATTTTTGATGATGGCCCTTTTAGAAAGTTACAAATGGCTTCTTGTGTGAAAGCGGGACATTTGTGCTGCATTTTGGTGAATTCCATCCTAAATGGTTAAACTAGAGAACAGTTGGTACATTCATAGAACTATTTGCTTGATGGAAAATATTTCACTGTTCTAATTTTATTTTCTTTCTATTATTGAGAGTAAGCATCTTTTCTTTTCTTCTGTGAATTGTCCATTGTCTTTTAGCGCTGGGAGTTTTTCCCTTATCGACATTGTAAGAAATCTTTCCATATTAGGATAATAGCATTTTATCTATTGTATTTTTTACACAGACAACACCCCCTCACCCCAGTTTGTCATTTGGCTTTGATAGTAGGATTTTCCCCTTCTCCTGTGTAGAAAGTTTCTGGTTTTTATAATCAAGATTTGTTGGTCTTTTCCTGATGTCTTCTGAGTTGAACTGTATGCTTAGAAACAAATTTTCTCCACTAAACAAAAGGGGAATTGGTCAGGTATCTTAGCTAACCAGGGCTGTACTGTATTTAGAATCTGTGTCCAAGGCTTATAAAGATGGTGGGATTGTATCTGACGTTTTTCTTTTTCTCCCTGGAGGTAAGCAACCATCCAGGCCCCCTCCTCCCTCTAGGCAGACAGGTTCCGGCTGGCATATTAAGTAGCCTGTTTGCTGACAACAATTAAGGTAAAACAAGTTTGGGGTAACTGCAGAACTGGTAAAACAAGAAAGGCAGTTTCAGGGCAGGCTGCAATCTGCAGGAAAGGTAGGGCCGGATAACCTGCTAGAAAGTTAAGTTTAAAATGTTAGAAAGGCCGCCGTGTGCTTGGGAATTAAAATCATCCTCGGGTCCTCCCGTCAGAGTTTCCTTGTTTTCCTTGAATTCCCACGTGGGAACCTACTAGAAAGATAGGCCGGGCTGTAGTAGAACCAGCTTTAGTTCTGTGATTGGCCCAGTTCCTGGCTCTCATTCTGTGGCCTTGGCCTCTTTGGACTTGTCCTCCAACTGCATCATGAGCAAACAGGCCCGGAGCCTTCAGTGGGTGACGCTGAAGCAGGCTTTGGCCCGCCTGTGCCGAGAGCACAGCATCTCTGCACTGTGGGAAGTCAAGGACCTGACCCCAAGTCATTAAGTCACTTGGCCAAAGTCAGAATTTGAACCCAGGACCGGCTGGCTTTACCAATCACAGACAGCCCCCTTCCGGAAGCTCCTGCCCACTGCCCTTGTCTGGGAATCACCAGGTGTAACGGGAAAGCGGATTCTAGGCTCTGAATCCACACTGCTTCTGTAGGGCCCCAGCCTCTGTACCCTTCAGCCAGCACATTCTTCCCCCACAGCTGAGCAGAAGCCGCTACTCTGTGCGGTGGCCACAGCACACAATCAGTGCTGCTGTTGGGGCCTGGTGACTGCTGACCACGGCAGCCTCGTGACCCTCGGAGCACACTGTCAGGAGAAGCCGAAACAAAAGGCCTTTTTCCCTGCCACTAGAACCTTGTTCAGGGCCAAGAAAGTCCAGTAACATTTTCGTCTGCTTCTCTAAAACACACATCAGAGCCGGCTCGGTGGCACAAGTCTGGAAGCCTGGCTACTTGGGAAGCTGAAACAGGAGGATTGCCAGGCCAACCTGAGCAACCTGGCCAAATCCTGTGTCAAAAAATAAAAAGGGTTAGACTCCTGGGTTAAACCCATAATACTGGGAGGGAAAAAAAAAGCAAATTGAACAACCTGAGTCTTTGAGAATAGCTACTAACACTCCCACGGTTGTCAGTGATCTGTCAGCAAGCCTAGGCCCCTTCTTCCTTGTTTGAAGGGTGTGGTTGAAGAGCAGTTTAAAGCACTAAGGACCAGACAGTCACGTAATCAGCATATAATCATGGCTCACCCTGAGTGGCTCTGCAGGGGACTAACAGATGACAGGCCTGACTGGCCAGGATGTCCAGTGCACGGCAGGCAAGGCTAAGGGCAGATGGGACAGTGACCGCGTTGATGACCTCTGCAGGCCTGGCTGGGAGCCAGAGCACCCAGGCTACCCCAGCCCAGCACCTAGAGTCACTTCTGAAGTGACCCTGGGAAGGAAGGCTCCGCTGGACCGTGTCAGATGCTGCAGCGGGGGAGGGGGGACGTGGGAGTGGGGCGGCCGGGGCTACAGGTTGAGGATGATTCCCATGCAGCAGAGGCTCATGGGACATTGACTGGACAGTGGATCCCGACCCTGGAAACCATGTGAAGTCCAATGACGGAAGCCTAATTATTGCGTGTTCACAGGTGTTCTGCCAAGCGGGTCTGTTACATTGTTTTTCTTATTTACTGAGCCCAAGGCCTGGTGCATACTGGTACGTGTGGGGAACTGAACCCAGGGCCTGGTACATACTGTGCACGTGTTCGACTACTGAGTTACACCCCCAGTCTGGTGCACTGTTTTTATTCCTGTGACATCCTTATAAGTCTTATTGCTGCTGCACTGGACACACAAGGAAACCAAGGCATGCAGGGGTGAGGCGAGCCGAGCCACCCAGCTGAGCAGTGGCCAGGCCACGGTTCAGAACCCGTCTGTCTGCGTCTGTAGCCGGCCTGCTTTCCACCATGCAGTGGGTGTTGGTTTAAGCATCTCATGCTGATTCCGTGCACCTCATTTCACAGCTGCAGTTAGCATGTTCCAGACGGCCGGCCAGCTGCACCGGCTCCCAGGCCGGAATCCAGCCTGCAGAATTCCTCACGTGCCCAGAGACTGCCCTGGCCTCCCGGGCAGTGGCGTTTCCCTCCTGTGGGTTGGCACGTGACCTTGACCCACCTTGGGGTCCTTGTCCCCAGGTGCTGTGTCCTTGGGGTCCTTGTCCCTCAGGCGCTGTGTCCAGTTTAGTGAATCTGCCTCTCTAAGCCCAGCAAGGTGGCTGAGGAGAGCGAGGGGGTGTGGCTGTCCCCTGCAGGCCCCAGGGTGAGGGCCACCTGAGAATCTCACAGGTGTGTCCTCCACTGTGTATCCTGTGCAGGGAGCTTCCTTTGGTGCCATGTCCTTGGTCCTCATGACGACCTGCCAGGGGGGATGAAGGAGGGGACAGGCAGAGGTTTCACATGGAACGCAGAGTTCCAAGCATGGCCGGACCATGCCTGGGTCTGCCTCTCACCTGCTGGGAGGTGTCCCGTGGTGTCCCGTGTTGTGTCCTGCCAGGAAACCACAGATGCTTCTGTTGAAGAGCACGGCGATTCCAGAGATGTGAACAGACTGCATCTGGGAACTGGACTCTTTCAAGTTCTGTTCTGGGTTCTGTTGTCCCATTTACTAGCTGGGAATGTGAGGCTCGGGGAACTAAAGGCAGACACCCCGCCTGCAAGCGCTTGGCATCATGCAGGCGCCATTCTGGACAGTGCAAAGACCGAGCATTTTCATCACCGTAGAAAGTTCTGTTCTAGGACAAGAGAGGTGTGTAGACAGTGGGTTTGTCTCTTAGATACTCCATTTAGCTTTAAAGGCTCTGACAAGTCCTGCAGTACAACCCAGTTTCACCTGGAGCCTAGCATTCCCCAAATTTGCTGGCCCACAAAGCCTTGCCAACACTGGTAACACTCAGTCAGCTTCCAAACACACCAGTTTTCCTCCCCTGAAGTCCCCAGTCCTCAGTGGCTCATGGTTGTCTTATTACCCTTGTGGGGAATTTAACTCTCTCTTGTCATTCCGTCTCCAGATTGTCTCGGGTCCCCAGTGTTCATGCCCATCAAGGCAGACATAAGCGGCAACATCACGGTTAGTACTTGCCCTGGCAGCCACAAATGCCTAGCGGGGGAAGAGGCGGAAACAGGCAGGGCCCCAGGCTCCGCTCCTCCGAGGGTCCAGCGGTCTAGGTACAGCCTGGGTGGGACCAGAGTCTTAAGGGTCGACCCTGAGAAGGGGCCCTTGTCTAAGGAGAAGTAAACTCCAGCCACAGTAATTCCAGCAATCCAGGAGGCTGAGGCAGGAGGATTGCAAGTTTGAGCTAAGCTCAGACATCGTGAAACCCTGTTTCAAAATAAAAAGAGAAAGGGCTGGGATGCAGCTCAGTGGAAAGTCCTGGGTTTAGTCACCAGTACTGTAAAACAAAATACAAAAGCTGTCTGAAGTTCATGAGCGGCCGTGGCCTGACTTGCTTGCCCCTGAGTTCTGGGGGTTCCCTGTGCCATCTGCCCTCCTGTGAGGATCTGCTCGGGTCCCACCCAGGCCTTCGGAGCCACCCTCCCCGCGGCCCTGGGAGGCTGCTTCTGTTGTTCCCATGTGCTTCATTTCAGGAAATCCCTTCAGCTCAAAGGGGTTGAGATCATTCTCAGGGTCACAGCAAGAAAGTGGCAGAGCTGGGATTCACACCCAGAGCCTCCGGGTGCTTCAGAGGCCACTGAGCCTGGACATCCTTGAATCCTAAGATGATCCTGGAGTTTTCACTCCCACCTGCACCTGCTGTGTGGCCTTGGGCACGTCAGTGCCCCTTTCTGAGCCTCCGTGTCCTTATCTGTAGATTGGGCACTGACAGAACAACACTTGGGTAGCCATGAGCATCCTATAGGGCAGCACCCACAAAGCGCTTGTACTGTGGTTCACGGGAAACACTCAACAAACACGAACCTGGACAGTTCCTGTTCAGACAGGCCGTGTCCCTGCTGCGCCCGGCAGTGGGGAAGGCAGAGGAGCGGCCTATGGTTGCTCCTCCCCCTGGTAGGGTAGTGGGGGCTGTCTATGGGGGAAGCCCTTCCAGGGGGAACACCTCATGTCCTGCATTTCAGAAAATCAAAGCCGTGTACGACACCGACCCAGCCAAGTTCCGGACCCTGCAGAACATCCTGGAGGTGGAGAAGGAAATGTACGGAGCAGATTGGCCCAAAGTAGGGGCCACGCTGGCGCTGATGTGGCTGAAAAGGTGATGGGCTCAGGGGTGGGACCCGGAGTCACCCTCACACCGTGGAGGAGGGAAGCAGTCCTTGCCAGTGCCAGCGTGGGTTCAGATGCCCTTCCGGTGCAGTGCTTATCGATGGCTGGGAAAAGTCTCCTGAGGGCCCGGTCACATAAGCACAGCTGCACAGATTGTGTATTGCACAGAGGGGTCCTGTTTGGGGCTGGTCATATGTGTATTAGGCAGATTTGTATATTGGGACAGTTTCTTGATAGAAATACAGAATTGTTTTGCTCATTTTTTGAGACAAGGTCTCACTGTGTAGCCCAGGCTGGCCTGGGGTTTGTAGTGATTCCCTTGCCTGAGCCTTCTGAGTGCTGGGGTCACAGATGTGAGCCACCATGCCTGGCTAAAAGCACAGCATCTTGAGGAGTTCTGTGTAATTTGCACAAGTGCTTCCTGTGGCCTGGGGACACTGCTCTGAGCCCACAAAGATAATCCCAGGGCTGGCACTCATTGGATTTTGATTTGGGCTCCCTGCCATCCTCGCCTCCTTCTCTTGGTTCTTAGAGTGGCCCCTGGAATTATAGACCACGACTTAGGGTAGGCAGAGGGGCGATGTAGCCGATTTAGAAAGACCTAGGAATAGCAGGGTGGCACAAGAGCCTGGGCGGGGCCTGGGCCAGGCTGGTCAGTGTGCCAGTGTGTCCCTGCTCTGTGAGCTCTTCGTGGGCCAGTGCTGGGGCTTCACCTCCCCAACCCAGATGGCCGCCCGCCACATATCAGCCCGTGAGAGGCCACATGGCCACAGAAATACGCAAGGCAGGCTCAGACCCTGCCCTCGTGGGTCTTAGAGCCTAGCGGGAACCATTGTCAGGAGCCAGCACCACTCTGGTGGAAAGAGGGGACTTGGGGGTGGTTGAGTTGAGCCACAGTAACATCCCTTACAAAACAGGAGGAGTCCAAGATGGCAGCTGAGGGAGAGCCGCAGCTTTTGTGTAAACGTACTTCCGGCTCCCAGTAGGTGCCTCACAGCCAGCAGGGCTGCCGGGACAGGGAGGTGCTGGAGGGTGGACGAGGGTCCTGAACACCTCTGCTCTGTCCGCAGAGGCCTCCGCTTCATCCAGATCTTCCTCCAGAGCATCTGTGACGGGGAGCGGGATGAGAACCACCCCAACCTCATCCGCGTCAACGCCACCAAGGCCTATGAGATGGCCCTCAAGAAGTACCACGGCTGGATAGTGCAGAAGATCTTTCATGTGAGCCACCCCAGGGGACCAAGGGACCCCACTCTGTCCCCAGGCCAGGACCACAGACTTGTGGATTCCGTTTCCTGATCTGCCAGTTTTTTTCCCATTTCCCCTCTTTTCTGAGACAGTCTGCCTGTGTGGTCAGCTGTGTGATATACCAGGAGGTCAACTACAAAGGGGTAGGCCTCAGACTCAAGGTGATTCACCTGCCTCAGCCTCCTAAGTGCTGGGATTATAGGATGCTCAATTCTCCCACTTCTTTTGGGGTGTGTGTGTGTGTGTGTGTGTGTGTGTTGTGTTTTGAGACAGGGTCTCGCTATGTAGTTCCAACCAGCCTTGAACTTATAGCCCAGGCTGACCTTGCGCTCACAGCAGTCCTCCTGCCTCAGCCTCCTGAGTGCTGGGATTACTGGCATGCACCACCACACCCAGCTGCTTCGGCTCTCCCACATATTTAGCTGTGTCTTTGGGATCTGTATTTGGCCCAGGTTTTGGAATGGCCCCTGTCCTTTGGGGGCAGAGCTGGTACTGGTGGGCTGAGGGCCCTTGTGTGCATGTGGCCAGCCCAGGACATGGCCCAGTGGCCATTACTACAGAGGCTACCTGGGGCCTTTCTGGGTGCCCTCACCTGGGAGGCCTGACCAGCAGCTGCAGGTCAAGGCAGGAGGGTCCCAGGTTTAAGCCCAGTCTGGGAAACTTAGTGACTTAGTGAAACCTGCGCTCAGAAAGGGGTCGGGGGAAGAAGAGCTGTGGTTGTAGCTCAGCGCAAAGGCCCTGGGTTCAGCCTCCAGCACTGCAAAGGAGAGACAGAGGGAGAGGAAATATCCGGGGCAAGGCCCCCTGGGCCCTCAGGTGGGTGGTGGGCTGGCCTCCTTGGCCCCTGCAAAACTGCCTGGATTCTCACACCAGGCAGAGAGGGGAGGAAGGGCTTTGTGCCCATGGAGGTGTGTGCTGAAAGGACAGTGGCCTGAGGCTCTTGTGATGTGAGTTAGGATGACACAGGCCAGCGTTCCTGGACACGGGTCCCTTGGTGACCAGGCTGAGAAGCGTGCTGGAGAGGTGTGCTAGGGCCTTCAGGGTGCCCTGCGTGCTGCTGCTGGCACCCGGCTCTCGCTGCCCGTCTCCCTCGGTGTGGGCGGGCACCGTCTCTGTACCAGCCTCCTGCTGCGGCCGCGCCTCGCTGCCGTGAGAACCAGGCTCTCGTGGCCCCTTTCTTCCCCCAAGAGGCCTGGTCTGGAGCCAGGCCGGGGCCAGGCAGGAAGAGCGGGACATGGGGCAGAAACACAGCCCCCCGGGGCCATCTGCCCTGTCTCTGCAGCACCTTCCTCCTGGAAGGGCCAGCCGCCACCCTCAGTTGTAACCGTGCTCCACGAGGTGGCGCTGTTCCCACCCGGCTGCACCGCTCAAAGTCAAGGTCCCGCGGTGCCAAAGCAGGAGGCCCAGCTGAGCTCGGAAGGCTGTACTCCTCCTCCCAGCTACTCAGGAGGCTGTAGCAGGAGGGGCATTGAAGCCCAGGAGTCTGAGGCCAGGCAGGGCAACATAGTAACATAGTAAGAACTTGTTAAAAAAAAAAAAAAAAGGTTCAGGAGGTGGGGGCTGGGAAGTACCTTCCTGAACCTTAATCTTCTCATCTCCCAAATAGGTATAAAACAAGGAGTGACCCAAGGATCATTGTGAAGATTAAATGAGTCAATCTGACGAAAGTGCTTGGCACGTAGTTTACATGCAGTAAAGCAAAGCTCCTACTACTTTCATGATTATATTTTCCCTGTGCTATCACAGCTGGAGCCTGGCTTTACAGCTCTGTGAATCTGAGCCTCCTGCCGTTTTCCGCTGTCAGGGAAGCCCTGCAGTGTAGGGAAGTGTCACCCTCTAAACACAGGCAAGAGGCCACAGCAGGGACTAGCAGGCCTCCTGAGAAGAGAGCCAAGCTGCAGCTGACACCCAGCCCCGTCCCTCCGTCTGTCTCGAGGCCACCGGTGCCCTTCCCGCGGCTCCCTGGGGTGGAAGGGATGATACCTTCCTTTCCCTTCCCACACCCTGGACGGACAGACGGCAGTCTGGGCCACACAGACCCCTGGGAAGCCTTCCAGGGGCCTCCCGCTGACGACCCGCCCTCCTCTCTCCTCTCTCGCCCACCTTAAGGCAGCGCTCTACGCGGCCCCCTACAAATCCGACTTCCTGAAAGCGCTCTCCAAGGGGCAGAACGTGACGGAGGAGGAGTGCCTGGAGAAGATCCGCCTCTTCCTGGTCAACTACACGGCCACCATCGACGTCATCTACGAGATGTACGCCAAGATGAACGCGGAGCTCAATTACAAGGTGTAGGCGACACCCGAGCGGGCCGCACGCAGAGACGGGCAAACCTGGATCACTGTGAACCAAGCCAGCCGGCCGCCCCCGGGCCAGCCTGGGCTGCAGGGGACAGCCCTGGGTTGTTTTTTTTAAGTCATTCTTTTTTAGTTTATTCTAATGGAGCAATAAGTAATGATCCTCTTCCAGGTCTTTGACTTGCACGGCAGCACAGTCTGACTGTGCACCTTCATTTCAGCGGGATAAAGATTCAGCTAACCAGCCTGGCTTGGTGGCACATGCCTGTAATCCGAGCTACGTGGAAGGCTGAGACAGGAGGATCCTAAATTTGAGCCCAGCCTGGGGCAAATTAGCGAGATCCTATCTCAAAATAAAAATTGTGAAGAGTTTGGGGTATAGTTCAGTCGTATGCTTGTCGAGCATGCGTGAGACCCCGGGTTTAATCCCTGGCACTACAAAAACATACACGTAAATAAATAAAATTAACGTTTCTAATAAATCGAATCCTAGGGTTTTGCCCCCCACACCCCAAGGAACACTGCCCTGGGGGAGCAACACACACCTCACATCATAGGGAAGCACTTGTTCCTCTGAGGAGCTGGCCGCGTGATGCTTCGGATATTTTAGGGTCCGTGAAAAATTTGATTAGAAATTTTACAGGACCCTTATTGTGGCATTTTTTTAAAAAAAAAGGGCCAGGGATTTAGCTCAGTGGCTTAAGCACCTGCCTGGCAAGCGTGAGGTTGTGAGTTCGATCCCCGGTACCAAAAAAAAAAAAAAAAAAATGGTGTGTGTTCCAGTGTGGTTTGCACAACCCAACCTCACAGTGCTGTCATAGAAGCCATCAGCCTTGGCCAGTCTTGTTTTTCTTTTTTTACAGCTGAGACCAACCAGCAAGCCTTTTGATGACCAAGGGACCATTTCCTTGCAGGCTATTGGGCACAAACAGTTGACTATTGATGACTGTATCCACAATTTTCTGCATAATTGTGTTCTTCAGGCACAGCTCTTCCTACCTGAGGAACAAATAGATTTCTGGAGAGGGAGAAACGTGCCCTCTAGCTGCAGAGACTTGTGATGCCACCTCGCTGCCTTAACGGTCCTTCCTGGCGCTAAAAAGAGCTTATATTTTTTAACGTATTGGGGCAAACCAAGCAACCCCAAAAGATTTGATGTGCATTTAATAAAAAACCCAATGAGGAACAATTGATGATTTTTATGCAGAAACTAAATGATCCTTAATAAATAAATCTCTATTTTGGAATCATATCTGTGTGCTGTTTTGGTTCTTAGTTCTTTCATTTATCTTCTGTATCCGAGGTTACAGTTGGGGACTCTTACAGAAATACTGCCAACGACCTGTTTTCTGGCCTCCATCTATGGTTTTAAAAAATAGAACTGGTTGCCACATGGAGAAACCGTAGAACTCCACATAAAACAATGTTGGGTTTCTAGCTTCTTTTGAAAAACCAAGCCGCCTGGCAGAAACAGAGATAATTGCCCCCTTGTGTAGATGGAGTAAGAGGAGGGTGAGCAGTTTTCAGCTTGCTTCAGTCTCCACCCATCCCTGTTGCCTTCCTGGCCCTGTGGCCAATTATAATTAGCACTTTATCATGGGTTGATGCTTTTTCTGATACTGGGGTTAAATAGAAAGAGAAACATGACTTTTTCTTCATTCGTCTCCTACAGAGCCATCAGCTCTGTAGGAGCCTGAGGGACCCCTAGACCACCGAGGGGCCGCCACACTGTGGAATGTAGTTTGGGGAGTCAGAGCTTGTCCTGTGTCTCAGTGGAGGTCAGGACCTGGGGAGAGGACGCTCCAACCCATAGATCTGGTGTCTTGACCAAGAGCAGTGTGTGTGTGTGTGTGTGTGTGTGTGTGTGTGTGTGTGTGTGTGATTTGAGCTTGATGTTGAGAACTGTGAAACACCTTTAAGGGTCTTGTGCATGATCTAATCAGATACCCAGTTTGGAAGGCTCCCTCTGGCATAGCCAGGGGATGGCAGCCTGAGCTGCCTTTTGTGTGTGTCTCCGAGTTCATTATATTTTCTAATCTTGCTGATACTGTGGATGCTACTGTTCTTCCTAAGCTCTAATTGCTTTCTAGGGGTTTTCCCTTTGGGTTTCCTAGAAATACAGCATTCTGCTGGAAATTAAAATAGCTGTCTCTTTCTTTTCTTCATATCTCTAACACAATGCAACGAGACCAGGAGGGTACTTTCTGCTTGGGAGGGAGGACTTCTTCCCTGGGTGGCCTGCCTCACTGCTGCCCCCTGCTGGGACCCCGGGTTCCCTCTTTGGTCCCAGAGACAAGGCCAGTAGCACAGCGGCATCCATGCCTTCCCATTTCCTCCTGGTCAAAGTGGGACTGAGTGCTCCCTGGAACAGGGAAGAACACACATTGAGCACCTGCTGTATACCAAGCCCTGCAAACAAACGTGCTTTAACATCATTTCCCGCCACCTAAAATATAGGCATCCGAAGGCCCTGTCATCAAATAAGGATACAATGCTCCGGGGCTATGACATTGCCTAGGGGAAGGGACTGGCCCAGGGTGACCCAGCCAGAGGTGGGAACGTTGGGACTTCCCATCTGACTCCAAATCTCCCCTCAGCTGTACTGTCTGCTGGGCCAATTAAAAATGAGTCACACTTCCTGCCAGCGTGTGCCCAGGTTAACTGATAACTTCACAAAAGCCCAAATGAGCTCCAAAGTTGTCCAGGACTGACTGATTCTAGTTTTCTTCAGTGAAAATTCAGCCGCGGGATACTATCTTGAACCCATTATAATAGATCTGTATTATAGCAGAGCAACCAGGGCTCAATTCGCCCTTCAGAGCCTCAGTTTCCCTATCTATAACATGGAGGTCTTGCTGGTGCCTATCTCACAGGGTCGCCGCAAGGCTTAAACATTACAGCGTTCATAAAGCAGAGCATTGCTGTGTTAATAAAACTGCAAGTGTGGATATGGGGGAGGGGCTGCGGGGATGGGGAGTATTGGATACGCGGCTCTTGCATTCATTAGCGAAATCATCTTGGACAAATCACTCCGCTCTCTGATTCAGTTTTCTCTTCCATGCTGGGGAGAGGCGCGAACAGCAATCCTAGCTCACCGTGCCAATGAAACTGCCGGCGCTGAGCTATGTAACCGGTCAGTGACGCGGTTACCGCGGTTTGCGGGTTACAGAGGGACGGATTTCGGTTTCGCTGGTTGGTTCACGGGATTCCCTGGCTTTGCATACCGCCGCTTCGCTCTAGTCCCTTGCTCTGCTCTTGGCGCGCCCCAGCGCTACTGCGCCTGCGCGCTGAGCGTCTCCAGCTCCTCGGAGGCCCGGTAGGTGGCGCTGTCGGCACTGCAGCGCCCCGAGCGTCGCCAGCCAGCACCTCTCGAACACGGAGCCTGCATCCTGTGTCCAAAGAGGAAGGACAGGAGCCACTCCCAACGTGCCTCAGAAAGGTGGAAGTCCCTCCAGTGTGTACTTGGGGTCCTGGTTTCAGGCCAGCCTCTATGCGGCAGTCATTTTTGCCCTGTCATTTAGGTGACTATTGCCACTTTACCAGCACCACCACCTAACGATGCTGAGATTCAAGCCCAGGTTCAGTAACGTCGTAGCTGTGCGACCCAAGGCAAGTCAATGCATCTCTCTGCCTCAGTTTCTGAATCTGTAAAATGGAACAGAAACACTCCCACCTTTCAGGATTGCATAAAATTAGGTGTCAAACGCCTGACACGTGGAAGATGTTCAATAGCACATCCTTATCCATATTTTATTTTTTTGGTGCTGCCACCTGCCAGGGAACTCTGAAGAGATAACCTGACCACCAGCGCAATGCCAGTAGTTAAACTACAGCTTGCCCCTTAAATTCGGTCTGTGTGTGCGACTGGAGATTGAACCCAGGCCTCCTGCCTGCCAAGCAAGAGCCACATCCCCAGCCTTTTCGTTTCTATGTTTTATATTTTGAGGGCAGGGATGTAGTTCAGTGGCACAGCACCTGCTTAGTAAGCGTAAGACCCTGAGTTCGGTTTGAAATAGGGTCTTAAGTTGCCCACACTGGCCTCAAACTTGTAATTCTCCTGTCTCAGCCTCTAGAATAGCTGGGGTTACAAGCAGGTACCACCTAACCTGGCCATTATTGTTCTTGAAGATACACTAGTGCAGGCTGTGGATATAGCTCAGTGGCACGAGTGCCTGCCTGGAAAGTGTGAGGCTGTCAGTTCAACCCCCAGTCCCCTCCTGCCCATAAAGATACACTAGTGCCCAGCCAGGTGGGGTGACGCATGCCTGTAATCTCAGTACTTGGAGGCTGAGGCAAGTTCAAGTGAGACCCTATCACAAAATAAAAAACAAAAAGGGCTGGGAATGTAGTTCAGTGCCGAGGCCCTGAGTTCAGTCTCCAGTGCCCCCTCACAATTACACAGATTAGCCCATGTAGATGCATATCAACAAGGAGCAGCCCAGAAACCCATGCAACCTGGCTGCAGTCCTCTCCCTGCCCACATCTGCTGTGTGACTCTGGGTAAGTCACTTCTCCCCCCAGGGCCTCAGATTCCTCATTTTTAAAATTCAAGGATTAGCTTGCTCCCTCTGGCCAGCTCTGACAAGACGCTAGGGACACCTCTTTAAATGGCCAGCAGCCCCTGGTTTATAGTCCTAATCCAGGAAAATCAGCATCTGCTATGGCCTCAAATGGGCACGCCCATGCAAAGTACTTAGCACAGCACCTGAGGGGCCCTGGAAGCCCATAGCTGATAGTTAGCCATAGTTAACCCTTCCCAGCCCTTGATCTGGGAGGACCGTCTGGAAGACAGGGTCTCCTAGCCCCTATGTGCTGAAGATCCACTGTGTGCAAGGCGCTGTACTAGGCTCAGATGATCCTGCAAGAAACACATAAGGCCCCAGCCCACAAAGAGGAGATGCACAATAAATCTAGAGACTGAAATGGGTGGCGAGGGACAGCAAGGAGGGTTGAGGGATGGGAAATAATGGTGCAGCGCTGATTTAGATCGAGGGTGATGATGCTGGGCAGGGAGGAGCTCCCTAAGCTGAGAGCCAAAGGGAAAGAAAGAACAGGTTAGAGAGCGAGTGAGAGAGAGATACTGGCAACAGCCAAGAGAGGCAAGAGAAGCAGCTGCCTGGAAGAGCAGAGAGGCCACGGTGGCCTGGCAGGAGCCCAGAGCCAGGGAGATTGAGATTCAGAGCTGTAGATAGAGCTTAGAGGGGCCTTTGCTTTCTGCCCTAAGGCAGGGGAAGGAATTAGAAGGTGACAAAGCTAATTCGCAGTTTTAAAAGCTGTCAGCCAGGACCTCAGGGGTCCCTCACATGACTCAGAAGAGAGGCTGCCCGTCCCTGCCCCAAACCAGGCTGTGCCTCTTCCTGGCCAGACAGAGCGGGTGGGCGGGGGCCAGGCCGGGAGGTGTCCCCACCTCTGTGAAAGTCACGGTCCTCTCTCCAGAAAGGGTTCGTTCACGATTCCAGACAGAAGCCCAGCTGGGAAACTCCAAAGTCTTTTGACCCAGGTACCCCCGTCCCAATGGAGGTCATCTCTGAGGTGACCCTGGCCAGCTGACATTCGGTCACACCCACAGTCTGCCAGGCTGGCTGGGCTGCTGGGAGGAAGGGAATCACGGCCCACAGCCCGCCTGCAAGCCAAGCCAAGCCAAGCCAAGCCAAGCCAAGCCAGGGAGAGTGGCCGTGCCCATGGCAACGGTCATCCTCGGAGAAGGGCTTCCTCCCACCTGGCCTCAGGTTTCTGTCCGGGGAGAATTCCAGAAAAGCCTCATTGAAAGTCAGACGGGGCAGGGTGGGGCTCCAGTCCCTGGACCAGGGCCAGCCCTTTGCAGGACCACGGTATACAAACCAGCCTCTTGTCCCTGGCCTGCTTGCGTCCTGTCCCCATGGCAGAGGATATGACTTCATGTGGAACCTGCTGTGCACCAGGGCGGGCTCCCAGCGGAAGACCGTGGCGCCCTGGGCCTGCTCAGCCTGCGTGCTCCCCTGAGCTGAAAGGCACTCTGGGAAAGGAGCCTACGCAGCTCCCGGCACGCAGCACGTGCCGCAGAAACACGCACATGCTAGGCCGAGGATTTCCCCTGCCTCTTTCCCCAAATCCTTCTGCTCTGTTTTTCCTCCTCCTGACCAGAGCCTGTCAATGACACTGGAGGAAGCAGAAGGTGGCAATTAGAACCCCATGTGCCCAGTGCCCGTCTCTCTGACCCATCTAGGTGTCAGGTGGTTGCTAGCAACTGGAATTCAGATGATCCCGGGTTCAAATCCTGATTGTGCTGCTGGCAGCTTCCTCCTCAGACAAAGGGAGCCTCAGTCTGTCCATCTGAAAAATGGGCAGGGGAAGCCCCAGCCCCTCAAAGCAGTGCAGAGAAAGGAGTAGGAATGACTCCAGGACCCCAGACACCTGGACATCAACTCTCGGAACAGAGGGCAGGCAGGAGGTAGAAGGAGATGTGGGGAGAGAGAGAAAAGAACTCTGCCTGGGGAGCCTGGAGGATAGAGCCCTAACAGCCACGTTTACTGTTACGGTTTATACAGTGTGAGCGCGGCACCCACCCCAGGGGAGCAGCCTGCATACAATAAAAGGCCAGTGAGGAGGGACAGGCTGCTGGCTCTTTGGTGAGCTCCAGTTTTGCCTTAGTCACCTGGCTTTTGGCATAGACTGTTTGGCTTCCACCTGGGACTCTTCAGCCTTCGTAGTAGACTCCTCAGTCTTCAGTCGTAGATACTTCAGTGTTCCATCGCAGATCCATCGGCCTCCTGATACGGACTTGTACGGGACACTGCAGTAACCTCCAGCCCTTGGGCTGGACCCTTCAATCTCTAGCGTGCAGACACACTCTGCGCGCTCCCTGGCCTGACTTTGTGGCTGAGCACTGTAAGCCAATCTTGTAAGTTCTTTTTTTTGGTGGGGGGGGCACCGGGGATCGAACTCATGACCTCACACTTGCCAGGACGGCCCTTGTGCTGCTGAGCTAAATCCCCAGCCCCTGTAATTTCTTATATATTTATATAGCTTGTGTTATATCTGTTTCTTTAGTAAACCCTAACTGATACATTTGCCATCTTCTGGACTCAGCAGTTCTCACCTGCAAAATGGGGGCATTAATGCCAGTCATGCAGGATGGCTAAGAAGGATGATGCTGAGTTGTTTTTTTGTTTTTTTTTTTTTTGGTACTGGGCATAGAACTCATGACCCTTGAGCTTGCCAGGTAGGCACTTAAGCCACTGAGCTAAATCCCCAGCCCCAGATGATGCTGAGTTACACAGGGAAGGGACAACATTGTATAAACCTGGGGCTTGTGGCTGGGAGGGGATATGAAGTTAGTCTTGGGGGAAGCATGGAGTGACCCTGAGAGTAGGCTCTGTACTGCATAACAATGTTTCGGTCAACTATGACAGACCACGTAAGCCATGGGGGTCTCACTAGGTTGTATCACTGAGGGACGGCCCCAGCCCATTATGTTTACATTTTGAGGCAAGGTCTCACTAAGTTGTCCAGATGGGACTCAAACTTGCAATCCTCCTACCTCAACTTCCCTAAATGCTGGGATTACAGGCACGTGCCACCACGCCTGACATGCTGGGAGTTTCCATTTGTGTGGATGTGGCTTGTGGTTCTTCTGGCTCTGTTCCCCTGCGTGGAGCTGCTGGGTCACACGGTCCCTCCCCATCTGACATTTTAAGGAACTGCCCGACGAAGTTCTCCACAGCAGCTGCTCCACCTCACGTTCTGGCAGCACACGTGGGGCTTCCGGCCTCTCCACAGCCTCGCCTGCCCTCTTTACTCTGGCTTTTTGAGGCCATGTCCTGCTATCTATGCTACCCCAGAGGGCCCGCTGGGCTTGGCTGCAAATCCTCCCAGCAGTGGCTCTCAGACAGGTGGCCCCGTCAGTGTCCTTTTCCAAAACCTGCTGTCAGCAGATGGCCTGGACCTGCAGCAACTCCGGGCTGGGCCATGCTAACCACGAAGCAACGTACACAGGCTGTGCTTTTGTAACTGGGTGTCCTGGCTTTTAGGAGACTCCAGGAGACCCTGGCCTGTCAGGCTCATTGAGCTCTCCCCAGCACCTGGCACCAGGCCTTGCATACAAAGGTATGCTGGGCCTCGAGGGCACCTGTAATCCCAGCACTCCAGGAGGCTGAGACAGGAGAATCACAAGTTCAAGCCCAGACTGGGAAATTAGCAACTCAATGAGAGCCTGTCTCAAAATGAATGAAAATAAAAAGGGCTAGGGTAAGGTTGTAACTGATGGAGTATTTTTTGCACTCAATCTGAAGCAGCGCAGAGAAAACGAGAGAGGGAGGGAGACAGAAGAGGAGGCCTTTAATGTGGGCATGAGAGCTTCATGGGCAGGGGGTACAGAGTCTCTCAAATGGCAACAAACAAGTGGGGAGGGAGTTTGGGAGGTGGGCAAAATGACATGTTAACCTCTGATTTGAAGGAGCATCTGCCTGTGTAAAACAGGAGACAGAAAGATTTACTGGGGCTGGAGGTGGAGGCTTGGGTGGTTGGGAGTCTTGGGATTGGAAAGGGCTCAGCGCACGTGCAAAAAGGGATCGGGAGGTTTATCTCAAATGGGAAGGAGAACGTAGAAGTTACTCTTGGAGAGATATTGATTCTCTGGGTTCAGTTCCAAGTTGGGGGGATGTAGCTAAACCCCAGGCTAGCAGAACCTATCAGTAACTTGGTGAGAAGTTCCTGGGAAAGGAAAATTTGCTGCCTTAAGGTTTCTTTGTTTGTTTGTTTTGTTTACACAGTGCTGGGGGCTAAACCCAGGGACTGCGCATGCTTCCGCAAGTGCTCTACCCCTGAGCCATGTGCCCAGCCCACCTTAACTTTTTAAGGGTATAGTTCAGTGACATTAAGAACATTCATACTAGGCCAGCAGATCACTGTAGCTGCTGGATTCAAACAGGAGCCTAAAGAGAATTCTTTCTGTGGTCTGTTGGCCATTTCAGAACTTTGGAAATGGAATGGTCAATTCATCAGAAAGAAATAGCAGGTGAGTATGGTGGACTTTAGGGGGCCTGCAGGGGAGAGATCCTGGCACCTCGGGACCTGCACAGTGTGGTTGACTTGGGGTGCCAGGAGAACAAGGAGCTCCTCCCCTCTCTGGGGGGGCGGTGGCTGAGAGTGTGGCCGACTTAGCAGCCCAAAGGAGAGAGACCCTGGTGCATCGGTGTGGATGACTTGGGATGCCAGGAGAACAAAGAACTCTTCCCATCTCTGGGGGGGCGACTGTGATCCTGCCTGCGTGTGGGCTGAGAATCAGACATCTCATGTCGTCCTGTCCCCCATCCCGTGTCCCCCCTCCCCCTTCCCCCTGCCTAGCAAGTGGGAGCCAGTGAACTTCACATCTTGTGAAAAGATTGGTTATGTTATTTAGTATGAGCTCTCCATATGCAAGGATAAGGACAACCATTTGGAAGAAAACAAGAGACAATATGACAGATAGTAAAGATCTCTGGTTGTCTAGCTTTGAAATTTATGCTTTATTATGTCCCATTCTGTTCTGTTTTGTTGTGTTTAATTTTACTCCCTTTTAAAATAAAAAATTAAA
>PVJX010016184.1:0-40950 GCA_004027295.1 Dolichotis patagonum
AAGTCAACCGCACCATGCAGGTCCTGATGTGCCAGGGTCTCTCTCCTTAAGGCTGCCGAAAGTCTGCCACACTCTCAGCCACCCCCCAGAGAGGGGAGGAGCTCCTTGTTCTCCTGGCACCCTGAGTCAACTGCATAGTGCAGGTCCCGAGGCGCCAGGGTCTCTCCCCTGCAGGCCCCCCAAAGTCCACCATACTCACCTGCTATTTCTTTCTGATGAATTGACCATTCCATTTCCAAAGTTCTGAAATGGCCATCAGACCACTGAAAGAGTTCTCTTTAGGCTCCTGTTTGAAACCAGCAGCTACAGCAATCTTCTGGCCTTGCTTCAGGGCCATCTCCTGTCTCATCTTCCCATGGCACTCTTGTCTTTCACCAGACAGACTGAGCCTGTGATCTGGACTAGGGGAGAGGGAGGACTATGCTGTTAGGGGAGAAGCAGGAAGGAACATTGGAAATATAAGGAGAGAGGAGGGGACACTCTGGGGAAGAAGGGATGGGGACCTCAAGAGGAACAGCAAGTGCTGAGGGAGGGACACACAGGAAGAGGGTGCAGGGTAGCAGAATGGAGGTGGAGGGGTTACCTGGGAGGGACATGATGAGAGTGTTGAGAAAGAGGGCACTTGGAGATCCATGAAGAGGAGAAAAAGATGGGGGAAACAAAGACTGAGACTTAGGGGTGTGTGATGAGATGGGTATGCTGGAGTAGTAAAGTGAGCAGAGAAAGGAAATGGGAGAGATGCATAGAGACTGGGTGTTATGGGACAGAGAGGGACAGACCCTCCTGCTGGAAGATGACTGAAAGATGAAGGGGAGAGGAGAAAGGAAGTGAGCTAGGAGAAGAGGAGAGCAGGGTAGAATGACGGTGCTGAATATGGAAAGGGAAGGAGGGCATGAGAGAGTGATAAAAAGAGAGCTTGGGGCTGGGGATTTAGCTCAGCGGCATAAGCACCTGCCTTGCAAGTGGGAGGTAGTGAGTTCGATCCCCAGTACCTATAAAAAAAAAAGAGAGAGAGAGTTTGCATGCCAGATAAGCTGCAGACATGGGGTGCGTGACAGGACAAGGGCTTACCTTTTTGTATCCCCCCAGTCACTGACGTGTGCCCTGAGGTAGTGATCTGGGTGCAAAGTGGTGTGTGGCAGAGGGTCTCTCTCCAGTCCATCACCATGATAGACACACCGCTCCTCTGCACAAGTGGTGGGGCAGCCCAGAGCACACAAGGGGATGGTGAGTAGGAGTAGGAATGAAGAGTTATTTGGGGCAAATGGCTGCCAGTCTCACCTTTCCTGTCTGGAACTAGGAGGGGTCAGGGGCCCTGCAGGAATAAGGGCTGGATAGCGCAGGTTGGGTGGAAGTGAAGTGGGAATCCTCAGAAAGGTAAGGAGAAAGTGGCTAACCATGGATCAGAGGCACAGGTGGGTCACTGGGGCAGGTAAGGGGTTGGGGGATGGACCATGAACAGATTTTGAGTTCTTGATGCACTAACGGCTGAAGAACTGTACCATGATCAGGACTAGGAATCAGGAGACATAAGAATGGGATAGGGGTGGGATGATAATTAGAACAGAGCTGGCGCTTCAGGATGGACAAGTACTGAGGGTCTGGATCATGAGTAAGGGGTGGGTTTGAGGCTGGAACTGCAGGAAGCATGAGGTCTCAGGGACCATATTATGCAAGGAGGGTCTGGTACCTGGGATGGGCAAGAGACATGGAGCTAAACCCGGTCAGGAGTGGGGCCAGGTTCCCCAGCTGAACGAAGACAAAGGAGCTGGACTGAAGCGATGGACACTCAGCTTCCCTCAGGAAAGATGGGGCCATCCAGCTGCTGGTAGTTTCCACTCTAGAGGCTGAGAATGGAGCAGGGTCCGGTGCCCAGGTATACATGCTCCCTGAGAGCCAGCAAATGGTGGCTTGACACAAGCAACTCATGGCACAGGTTTGAGGGTCCCAGGGGTTCAAAAGAAAGTCATAACTATGGGCAAAGCAGGATGTGGTGCTAGTGACTGACAGGGTGACACATAATGGCAGTAGTGGTGGTATCTGGGGAACCCACAAACAGAGCCAAAGGCCCAAGCCAGTGCATCCTTAGGTGGTGCTGGCCAGTGTTGGGCAGCTGGAGGTCCGTGGGTTCCCCACTGTAGTTATCATGCAGCCCCACCAGGTGGCCCCTGTCTGTGCTGGAAGAGCCAGCATTGCGCAGATCTCAGGGCTGCTGGGCTCATGCTTCCAAAGGCGCAGTTGACCTCTGCACCCTAGCCACAGCAGAAGAGGAGAACACTGCTGTCCAGAGCCTGAAATGGCAGATTCTGCCAGGCACGACTCACTTTTGGGAAGAGATAGGCCAAATTGGGAGCTCTGGGGACCCAGTTCCAGTCTCAAGGGTGCTGGGTTCTCTAGGCAGGATCAGAGGCTCCCGGGGTCCTGCTGAGAAAATAAGAGTCTGGCCATAGTGCCTATAAGTGCTTGGGATGCTGCCTGTTGTTCTGACCAACAAGTTCTTGGAAAGATTCATAGAGTAAAGATGTTTTTGGCCTTAGAAAGCAGAAGTTGCCTCTCAAAACATAAAAGTCTGGGGCCGAGGATTTAGCTCAACAGTGTAAGCACCTACTCAGAAGTATCACCTCAGATTCTAGAGTTCTCATCCCTTAGAATCAAACACAGAAATCTATGCCCTCTTCCTGAGAACTGACTCCCAGGCCTTTGAACTGAGTTATATCTCCATCTGTTTTTGTTATTTTGAAATAGTGTCTGCTAAGTTGCTAAATTTCCCAGGACAGGCTTAAATTTGTGATCCTCCTGCCTCAGCCTCTCTGAGTGCTTGGATTATAGACCTGTGCCACCAACACCCAATTGTGTCTTTTAGAATGCAGTTCTCATACCTAGGGCCTAGGAGTCTTTGCCCTAGAACCCAAAGCCCTCTGACCCTCAAGCCCTAGGTGTTCTAGGCCCCAGAAACTAAGAACTCAGAAGTCCTGGTCTTAGAGTCAAGGAGTCTCCATCCCAGGACTCAGGAGCCCTGCATCCAGGGCCTAGAAATCTTCTGACCCTGCTCTCCAACAGTTCAGCTTCCTTAGGACTTGGAAGCTATATTATTCCAGGAATCCTGGAATCTTACCCTGGGAAGCAAACCTCCAGAAAGAATTAAGGAGCCAGCCCCTAATTCCCAGGATCCTCTTCTCTATCAGCCGTTACTACTTTCCTTTGAAGGCTTGCTCATAGTTTTGTTTTATTGGGGATCGAACCTAGGGCCTTTGCTCTGAGTTACATCCCTGTCCTTTTTTTTCCCCCTTCAAAACAGGGTCTCACTAAATTACTCAGGCAGGGCTAGAATTTGGTGATCCTCCTGCCTCAGTCTCCCAGAGTGCCGGGATTACAGGCATGCACCAACCACTCCTAGTTGAAGCATTTCTTAATTAAGGAAGAAATGTAGGAATGTTGAAACCTTGGGAAATAAGGGTTCAAACTGGTGAAAGAATAAAGGTGGCGCCCTGAGAATCTAAAGCTGCTGAATGCCTGGGGTGGAGGTTGTTGGATGCTCAGTAACAGCACTTGGAGGACCCCTGATTTCTGAGTGATGGGGTCCCACCTCAAGGGGAGTAGCAGGGGAAGGGGTGGGGGAGTATGGAGCACTGGGCTCACATATCAGGTCCTAGCTTTGCACACGCTCTGAGCTTTCCATACGTTAGCTTATTTAATCCTCACTACAACCCTATGAGTTAGGTCTTTTCATCCTTCTGATTTTATAAATAAAGAAGCTGAGGCTCGCAGTCACACAGTAATGAATGGTCAAACTGGTATTTGAATGCAGATCATATTGTTCCAGAGTCTATTTCCTCTCTCCCTCTCTCTCTCTCTCTCTCTCTCTCTCTCTCTCTCTCTCTCTCTCTCTCTCTCTCTTTCTCTCTCTCTCCTTCCTTCCTTCCCTCCCCCTTCCCTCTTTCTTTCTTTCTTTCTTTCTTTCTTTCTTTCTTTCTTTCTTTCTTTCTTTCTTTCTTTCTTTTTTCCTTTGGGAGATTGTTTCAAGACAGGGTCTCACTGTGTAGTACACACTAGCATTGAGTTTACTCTACAGCCCAGGCTGGCCTTGAATTTACAGCAGTTCTGCCTCAGGCTCCTGAGTGCTGGGATTACAGGTGTGTACCGCTATGTCTGGCTCTGTCTCCCTTCTTTTTCTCTGTCTTTCTTTCAATTTTATTTCTATAGTGGTGGTGAGGGATGTCTTCCTGCATCCACAGCCTCCAAGTCCCTTCTCTAGCATGCTTGGTTAAATACACTCTGACTCCCACAGCCCTCCAAGCAGAACAGTACCCCTAAAGCTTCCCCAAGGGACATTCCAGTCCATGCATGTGGTCCTGAGATATGTTCAAAGCTCAGAGGATTCAGAAGCTCTAGATGACAGCATTATGGGGACAATAAACATGCAAACACTCTTCTATGATACCGTGACCTGGGCTCTGTTCCAAAAGCTTTTTATGTGTTAACTCATTTCCACCTCATAGGAACTCAATGAGGTAGGTGCTAAAGAGCCACCATTTCTTATCTACAACCCCCAAATGTCAATTCTTTATCTACAAATCCTCAAATGTAAAAGATGCTCTGAAGACTGAAAGGTGTATTGTGTATTTGATGTTAAAATTCAACTGGCAACAGCACAAGCTGACCTGAACTTGTGTGTCTCCTTATAGTCTTAATTTATTCCACTAAATGTGACTATTCAGACACTTAACTACAGAGGTATTAATGTTTGTGATTATGTAAACATTCACTGGGAGTGTTATATAATATGCGGCATTTATACAGTCTGATCATTCTAAATTCAAAAATTTGAAATGCACCTGGCCTGAAAACATTTTAGAAAAATGACTTTGAAGGCTGTATAATTGCCTCCATTTTAGAGATGACAAAAGTGATGGATAGAGAAGGATGATTTTTCTAAGATCCCATGTATTATGATTTTTTTAGTACGGGGGATTGAGCTATATCCCAACTATTTTTTATGTTTTATTTTGAGACAGGGTGTTGCCAAGTTTCCCAGACTGGGCTTGACCTTGTGATCCTCCTGCTTCAGCTTCCTAGAGTGCTGGGATTGTAAGTATGCTCTACCACCATCAGCTCTATTATGTTTCTTCCTCAGATAAAGCCAAACTCATGCTTAGGGGCAGTGATAGTGATATCAAACATGCTCACTGTGACAAAGCACATAGGTATCCTCCTCCAGAACAGGCAACTTGTAGTGGGAAGACAGAGAGGCCCCTAGATGGGTCCTGAGAAAATAATTCAGAATGTGGGTGCAGCCCCAAGGCATAGCATAGAGAACTAGTAGCATCAGAATCTCAGATAGGAGCCTGGTGTGGTGACACATGTCTGTAATCTCAGCACTCAGGAGGCTGAGGCAGGAGAATTGTTGGCAGGAGAATCGCTGAGAATTTGAAATTAGCCTGGGGCTGTCAAGTGAGCTCAAGGTCAGCCTGAACTGCATAGTAAGGCCCTGTCTCAAAAAGACCAAAAAAAGAAAAAAAAAAAAAAAGAAAGGAAAAAGAAAAAGCTCAGATGGGCCAGGTATAGTGGAACCTGCCTATAAATGTCAACACTCCGGAAGGCTGAGAAAGAAGAATTGCAAATTGAATACCATGTGGGCAACTAGTGAGATCCAGTCTCAAAAAACAAGAAGGGCTGGCAATGTAACTCAGTGTGAAGTCCCTGGGTTTGAGCCACGGTACTTAAACAATGCAGATGGTCACTGCCTCTGATTTGGCTACAGGTACCAGTTTGTACTCAGAGACAGTTTCAAGTTTTGGCTTTCCACAGGCATAGCTTCTGGTCCTGGTTCAGTCACCATTACCACCTGTGTGTCAGACACAGATGCTGGCTTGATTTGGACCTGGTTATGGGCACCAATTTAGCTATGAATATGGGCTTGGACAAGGGCATAGTGGCAGGTGTTGGTGTAGCCTCAGCCAGAACTGTAGGAACTGGTTATTTCATAGAATTAAGTGCAGACACTGGTACAGTCACAGCTGTTTCAGGCCAGGGTTTATCTAGAATCACACTCGCAAGCCTTAGATGAGTCATGGCCATTTGTTCAGGTGTGAACAAACCTGTTCGGTTCAGTTATGACCACAGATGAAAACCTTTGCTCAGTTTCAGGTACTAGGGATTGAGCCCAAGGATTGCTAAACTATATCCCCAGCCCTATTTATTTATTTTTATTTCAAAACAGGATCTTGCTAAGTGCTCAGGTTGGCTCCAAACTTGCAGTGCTTTCTGCCTCCATCTCCCAAGTAGCTGAGATTAAACTGTGCATCACTACACCTAGCTTCCGATATGACTTTTGTTTTTGGTACTGGAAATCAAACTCAGGACCTTGCACTTGCTAGGCTGGTGCTGTGCCACTGAGCTACATCCCTGGCCCCAGATGTGATTTTTGATCCTGGTGTGACCTTGGAGCTGGTGTTAGGCTCTATTTTGGAGCCTTGCAGAAATGTCACTTTGAAACCATATATATCCTGGGTTCTGGGTACATATTTAGGCTTATACATCACAAGATGATGTGTAGCCAGGCGTGGTGGTGCACTCTTGTAATCCCAGCACTCAGAAAGCTGAGGCAGGAGGATCATTGCAAGTTCAAGACCAGCCTTGGCTATAAAGTGAGCCCAAGGCCAGCCTGAACTACATAGTGAGACTCTGTCTCAAAACAAAAAACAACAACAACAACAACAACAAAAACCAAGATGATGTGTGGTCCCATCAGAGCAGGCATGGGCTTTACAGGAGGCTGGGAACTGAAGCGGCATCATGAGGGAAGACTCTAAGAGGGCACAGGATTCCACGGAAGGGTTGGTTCCTCCTTAGAATTACTGGTGGTGAGATAAGGAAAGGATGCAACAGAATTGGATCCCAACAATTAGCCACATGCCTGACTTGTCTCCATTGCTAGGCCTCGAGGCTCCCGGTTTTGGGAAACAACATTCAGAAGTTAGAGTTCTTAATCTAAAATGAAGCGAGCTTGCATGTATCAGCTGAAATAGGAAAAGAAAGGTGGGACTGAGAGACAGCACAGAAATGATCAGTGAAGCCTGGGTGCAGACTAGGGCTGCAGTGAACCAGAGAGCACAGGCTGCATCTAAAGGTGGCCATGTTCAATTATTTCTAAAACCCTGGGGCTGGGGGTGTAGCTCAGCAGTGGAGTGTGGAGTATGGGCTTAGCATGTTTGGGACCAGCACACATGTGTACACGCGCACACACACACACACACACAAACACACATAACAAATTAGTCCAAATACATTTCATGGTTGATTTTGGCCAGTGTGGATTTTAACTTGCAGCATGTTTTTTCTTTTTTCTTTTCTTTTCTTTCTTTTTTTTGGTACTGGGAATTGAACTCATGACCTTGTGCTTGCCAGGTAAGCACTGTGCTGCTGAGCCGTATCCCTGGCCCTAACTTGCAACATTAAACAGCATTAAGAGTAGTGTGTATGTGTGCATATTTATGTGGGTGTATATAAACTGTGGGTAACTGGAGACATTTATTTCTTCCCCCCAGGCAGAGCCATTATTTTTAATAGCTGTTAGTACAAAGAGTTGGCTACCTATAAAGTGACCCATTAATACAGAATCTTGTTTCTCCTAAAGAACTTTTCTATCCTATAGACTTTCTATCAAGAGGGAATACAGAGTTTGGAATTGATTAGATTTTGAGCAAGAGGACCAGTTCCCCGAGGGTAGGGATGTTCTCTGTTTTGCTTATTATTGTACCCAGGGTCTAGCATGAGCCTGGCTTGAACTAAGGGCTGAAAAATATTTTTGAAAGAAATAATAGCAACTATTTACTACATACAAGCTGCTGTTCTATTAACTCATTTTAAAATGCCTTGACAACTTCATTATATTGTTGGTATTATTATCCCATCTTTTCGGAGGATGAAGTAGCAAGTCAGAGATGTGAAATAAGATTTGAATCCTCTTAGATGGAGTCCAGATCTAAACCATCATGAATAAACGAATTGAAATCCATGCCTTCATATCTGAGAAACGTCAACCTCCCTATAAGCATTTTCTCCCCACCTGTCTCTCATCTTCCTCATTTCCTGCTGTTTTTCAGGATGAGAAAAAAGTTGAGAGCAAGATCCTTCATTCAATACAGGAAAATCCCGATTCCTGAAGCACAATGCATTCAGGACCATGGCCAGCAACCAGCCACACTGAGTCTGCGCAAAATGCAAGCACCCTCTGGGACTACCCACTTGCTTTTCAGCAGTTCCAGCAAAGTTTGGGTATGAGCAGCCACCTGCTCCGTGTGTGGCCCTGGGCAAAGATTTAGTGCCTTCAACCTTCAAATACCTTCTCTATAAAATCATAATAAAAAGACTTGCCTCCAGGTTGACTGTGAGGAATATATTACATAATGTACATACATTATATATAAAAGCACTTATCACCTAACCCATAATGTCTGGACTATTTATAAGTCTTTGTGAGGCAGTACAAATGCCCACACACCACCAACGACAAAAAGGTGGTTCAAAGCTTGCACTGTGGAAGCAAAAGGCCTAGGTTCAAATCCTGATTCTGCCAATTTCTACCTGTGTGAATTTGACAAGAAATGTGAGGCCTTGTCCCTCCTTCACTCCCCAGGAAATAAGAATCATTACAGTATTATTATGGCATGCATCTAAAAGGCTAGTGAGAATATTAAAAGCAATAATGTGCAGAATTAAGTACTCAGTATTATCCATTACTATGTCATCCCTTCTTCTGCTCCATTGTTTACACTTTTCACTGTCATAAAGGGAAAAAACGTAATGTTGGGCATCAGTGTCCTTTTTGAGCCGAGCACCTGGCATACGATGTTGTGCATATTTACCAAATTATAACCATTGTTATTCATTCTGTAAATGTTTACTTAGTGTGGCAGACTGTCATTGGTGTGGCAATTTTAAAATGTTTTTTAAAGAATCTGATGAAGCTATCCGGGATGATGGAAATGTTCCATAGCTTCATTTAAGTGAATATATATAAAAATTCATTTAGGCTAGATGTTCAAATATTGTATAATTAATTGTGTGTCTTAAAAACTCACTTCAATCCGCAGTACTTGGGATAAAAGGTGACATTTGAACAAAGACGTGAAGGCAGTGAGAGGATGATCAACAGAGATATCGTGATAACAGCTAGTTCAGTGACCCTGTTGCAAGAAGACCTCAAGGGGACTAACTGAGTGGTATACAGTGAGGGAGGGAGGGACACAGTGGAAAGAGAAGCAACGGGAGTAGTGTCTGTAGGGCCTTATACACCATTGTAAGGACTTTGCTTTCGCTGCAAGGTGGAATAATTGCATGGGAGGTTTTGAGTGGAGGAGGAATGTGACTTGCATTTAAAAATTGTCTTCTCTGGCTGCTGTGTGAGCAAATAAAGATAGCGCTGTGAGTTTCCCCAACCCAGACCCCCACGAATTCCGATGTCTGCTCACTTTCCCAGGAGACTGGCTCAGAGCTACTCAAGTGCCCTGGGCTGCCCCATGGCCTAAGTCCCAAAGCCAGCGTCTTACTGGAAGCTGAGCACACCCCTGAGCCACCCGCACATCACCAGGTGGTGCACAGTGCTGAGCCCACGCCTGTGGGCGAAACCTTGAGCAGGGACCAGGCTTTGGCCAAATGGCTGCCTGTAATGCGGCTTCAGGCCAGGAGGACCGAGGCCCCAGTGTGGGTCAGGCAGTGGCCGCAGGCCCACAAGCATCAGGGCAGGCGTGGGTGCCCTGGGCGCCACCACGCTGGAAAAGTCTTGCGGTACAGTGAGCTTGAGGCTCTGCTGAACGCACCCGCGGGGGAACGAAAAGCGAAGGAGGAGTCGTAACGGGTACCCCCGCGAGCTCTGGCTGCGTCCAGGAAAAGCACCTGCACACTGCTAAAGAAGGAAACGCCAGCGCGCACACAGGGGCCATAGCCAAGCGAAGCCACGCCCAGTGCCGCCCCCCCCCCCAAGGAGTGGAGGCTGCCCAGGCACCTCGCACACGTGGTCTGGGCCGGGATCCCCACTGCCAATGCGGGCACCTGATAGATGGGGCCCCAGAGACCCTGAGGCAGCAACTGTTCCAACACGGAGCCACAGCCTCTCACCTTGGCAGACAACTGTGGCCAGCCACCAGCACGATGGGATGGGTGTCCACGACGTGGGAGCAGAATGGGTCGCCTGAGCTCTGCATGGGCAGAGCCTGGAAGGGGCTGCAAGAGGTGTGCAAGAGGATCAGAACATGATGATGTATGCCTGTAATTCCAGCACTCTGGGAGGCTGAGGCAAGAGGATCATAAATTCAAGCCCTGCTTGGGGAATTTAACAAGATTCCGTCTCAAAAAATGAGCTAAGCTTAGTAGGGCACTCCTACAATCCCTGAACTAGGAAGGCTGAGGCAGCAGGATCGCTGTAATTTTGAGTCAGCCTGGGCTACAGTGAGTTCAAGGCCAGCCTGAACTACACAGCAAGACCCTGTCTAAATAAATAAATAGTGACAGGAATGTAGTCCTGGATTTAATCTCCAGTAGAGGGGGGGATGCAAAAGGAAGGGACAGCGGGCAAGGTACTTGGCACTGTCCAGTAGGACCCGCACCAGAGTACCGAGGCCCAGGCACGTGAGCTCAGTTCTTTCCACCGCAGCAAACTTGTGTGGGTCGCGGGTCTGCCTCACCACCAGTAGCGGATGCCCAGCAGGTGGCGCACTGGCGCCAGTTTGGGGTCCACGGAGGCGCGCCCACGTAGACTCATCACCTGCCAGCACTCAGGCGCCCGCGCCGCCAGGGCCCTTAGGGCGGTGGCAACACACACAGCCGGAAGTTGGGCTTCTCAGCGCCCCCGTTTTCCAAGAAAACTGTGATGAAGTGGCGGCCCTAGAAGCCCACGAACGCAGCTGTTGAGTCTGAGTGAACCGGGAGTGGAGAGGAGGGAGCCAGAATAACCCGGTGGATTCTGAGGCCAATTAAATCTGGTGTTAATCCTGCTTCCGCCACGTTGTATCCATGTGACAAGGTACTTCTGTGGGGCTCCATTACTTTATGTGGAAGAGGGGTTATTGGTGTGCACTTCACAGAGCCATGGGGGTTGACGGAGGAGAGGATAGCTATGAACAATGTCTGGGATTTAAATCAGTGTGGTGATTCACACCTCTACAATCCCAGCACTCTAGGAGGTTGAGGCAGGGGGAAAGATAAAGCTTAGCTTGGGCAATTTAGCAATTTAGCAAGACCTTGTCTCAAATAAAAAATCCTTCTCTTTTTTTTTTTTCTTTCTTTTTTTTTATCGGTACCAGGGATCGAACTCACGACTGCCCGCTTGCAAGGCAGGCGCTTATGCCACTGAGCTAAATCCCCAGCCCCCTCAAATAAAAAATCAAAAAGAAAGAACTGGAGATTAATTCTGTGCTAAGATCTTGGGGTCAATCTCCAGTACCACCAACAAACAAATATTGGCTTAAAATTGCTGCTTTTGGGCCATCTATTTAGCTTTGGTCCCAGACCAGTTTGGCCAATTGTCTGAGAGTCTGTCCAAATAGTCCCTTGTCCCAGCTGGCCAAGGACTTGTCCCAAGAAGCTCCATGGTGGCCAATTCCTTATCAGAGAACTATGCCAGGCAGAACTCCAACCCCAGCCAGCACAACCAGTCCTCTGCTTTCTGAGTCCCCCTGGATTCTCAGTCTGTAGGAAACTCAGGCCACCAAAGACCAGCAGGGCAGGTGCAAGGACAGCCATGGCTGTGTAGGGGATGGAAAAAGCTGGACAGTTTGCACAGTGCCCCTCCTGTCAGTCTCCCTCCCAACCCCCGCTGCAGGGGCAGGAGGAGGCTCAAGTGACATTGTAAGGAAGGGTTAGGCCTCCACACCCCAGGGAAATAAGCAAGGCCAGGGGTCTCACCTGCCCAGAGCAAGGCCGAAGCCAGGCACACTGTGGCAACTTCCATAGTCCATCTTAGATGCCTGGGTCTGGCCCTCAGCACCCATCCTGGGCCAGTACACAGATGTCCCCATTAGCACTGGCTCAAGCCTGACCTGGTGCTTCTCATCACCATGAAGCCTAATGGTGGGGACAGGAACAAGAGGCAGTGAGGGACAAAGGACTGAGGAGAGCCATGTAAGGGGAGGTGAGAGATCGAGATGAGTACGGACGGACGCATAACTCGAAGATAGACAAGAAAGGAGAGCCCTTGAGTGTGGAGAGGTGCTTGTGTTTGGAGGGGGTGAAAGGTTTATGTTTCTGTGACAGAACAGGGATCAAAGCAGCAGGCTAAGAAAGTGAGGCCTGAAGGCCATTCTAAGAAAAAAGGAGCAGCATGGCCTGAGCCTCCTGAGGAGAGAGAAGCTTCAGGCTTGAGCTTCTGGGAGCCAGAAAAGGACTGGGCTGGGTTTGAGGAAGGAAGAAAATGGACCCAGGGCTTTATCTGAGACAGGGAGGCCTGGAGACTTTCTGCTGTTGTTCTGGGACAGAACTCAGGGCCTCCTGCATGCTAGACAAGTACCCCACCACTGAGCTACACCCCAGCTCTGGACTGAGGACCTGAACTCCTGAGTTCAGGGAAGGAAGGGTGGGGTCTACACTCCTGGGTCAGGAAAGTGACTGGAGACAGACAGGAGAGGACATCAGTTGTCTGGATGTGGTGGTGTGGAAGATATGGGGATAGAGTTCCCCAAGGGGAGACACCTCCACTTTAATCTATTTTCCCAGAAGGACCTTTACTTGCTGTTTTTTATAAGCAGAAGCAAGGGCAGGCTCCAGTGAGGGCACAGGGAACATGAAGGTAGACACAAAAGTCCCCTGCCTTTCAGAGGGTGGTTAGAATTTCCTTCCAGCCTGGGGTTGTAGAACAACATATGTGCTGGAGATGGTGTAGGGGGGTGCGGGGGGGGGAGAGGATGGCGTGGGAATGCAAAACTGAGGCGCTCAGACTGAGCCATGGAGGTTTCCCTGAAAAGGAGGGGCAGGTTCAGCTTTAGGAATCAGAGGGTGACTGAGGCCAGAATCCTAGAAGGAGGCCAGTGTTGGGACCTGGATGGCTGAGGCCAAGCTAGACCAGAATTGGGCCACATAAGGGAGGAGGAGTAGGTGGAAGGGACCTACAGCAGGCTAAGCAGGGGTCCCTTTAGGTGGACAGAAGCTGAGGCAAGTATTGGGATGCAAACCTAGGGGACCCACAGTAAGAGGGTCCAGGAATCCAGCATCAGCCAGGTCTGGATTTAGAAGAGATCAGGCATGGGCAGAAATGTGGAGTTTGGCAGTAGAGGCATTAGGGGTGGGTGCTCCAGGAGGAGGTGAGCAGAGGAGGAAGAAGGGGCCAGAATAGCACTTACGGAGAAGCTGAAGAGGAAAAACCCAGAGAACTAGTTTGTATCCCAAGGGTTGGGGAGAGGGAGATGTGTCCCAGAGGTTCCATGGAGCTGAAGCCAGAATATATCCAGAATAAACTCCTTTGAAGTCTCACATTTTATACTCTAAATTCTTGCCAATGTTGCATTCTGCTCCATCAGTCTAGCCATGCGAATTCTCATATTAAAAGAAAAATTTCAAGTACTTACCACTGACATTTTGTAATCTTCCCTTCTGTGCTCCCTCCCTAACCCCTACAGTGAAAATTTCCAAGGGAAATGAAGCTCTGGGTATGCCCTGTGGCTTTGGGGTCTCCCCAGCTGATGTCCTAGTTTGTTGAGGTATATGTCCCTAAGCATCAATACTCCTTCAGAGCTTGGCAAGACTGAGCTGTCCTCCCCAGCCCTTTCCCGGGGTCATGGATATTCCTAGCCTCCTTTGCAGGCAGTAGAGCCCCTGTTCTTGGCCATGAATTTCTATCCTTCCTCCCAGAAGGAAGTCAGGTGGGTCTTTCTAAAGCACAACCTTGATGCTGTCCCTTTGCTATTTATCACTCTCCTGGCTCCATAGTGGCCTGGGGCTGGAGCTTCCTAGCATGGCAGCTGGCTTCCATCCACCACTTGGGTTCATCTGTCACTATGCCTCTTCTACCACCTCAGCTCCTATCATACCAGACTCCAGGCAGTTTAAGTACACACTCTTCTTTCTTCCTTTTCTGCCCCTGGTTCTCTTCACATATTCTTTTTTTCTTGGTATTGGGGATTGAACCAGGATCTTCATATTGAGCTACATTCTCAGCCCATTTTAACACAGGGCCTCACTAAGTGGCTAAGTTATCCAGGCTGGACTTGAACTTGCAATCCGCCTTCCTCAGCCACCCAGAGTGCTGGGATTAAAGGAATGCACCACTGTGCCCTGCTTCTTTGTATATTCAAGAGTATTTTGTCTCAGGAAGGAATGGGTAGATAATTGGCAGGGCCCAATGCAAAATGAAAATGAGGAGGGTCAGCCTATTCAAAGAATTTCAAGAAGGTGGCAGCAGGGCATTAAATATAAGGTCACTGTAAGCATGGGGTGCTGGGTGACTCTGTAGGTTGCACTGCTATAAAGTAGGCCCTGTGTTCTGGAAATCTTCAACTCTCCCCACATAGAAGCCACATAGAAGCCAGGCATCATCTATCCTTGCTTTTGGGAAGCATGTGAAAGTACAGATACCATTGAGGAACCCCAGGCAAGGGCCTCTAGGTTCCATCCAAGAGAAAACCATCTACCACATGTGAGCCTTTGGAGAGAGCTGCAAAAGTTTGGTCATAATGGAGGCCTTGCAAAGGATTATGGGTATCTCTGGATGCTCAGGCTGCTGCCAGACTTACCCACATCAAGATACTTGTATTGGACGTAGCAGCACACAGACAAGGCAGAATTTGAGTGTCAGGACTACAGTCACTTCCAGAAAATGCTGCAGTAGCTTAGGCTCCAACTTGTGCAGGCTGCTTTCCAAAGACAGCCAGAGAATGGACAGAGGCAGTACTCCCCAGGCTCAGAAAATTGGTGAACTCAGCTGAATTTTAACTTTCAGTCTAGACACATGTGCTCGTTTGTTTCTGCACAGGCTTAAGGGATGGTGTGGCATCCTGTGAGGACCATAGGGACCCATGCTAGAAGGACCAGCCTGTCCCACGCCCCTCTCCCCACCATCCTTACTTTGAAATTTGTTTTTTCATTTGTTCAGAGATTGAATCCAGGGCCTTTTCATGCAACTATATCCCAGTCCTATAAACATTTTTTTAAAAATATTTTGAGACACAAAGAATTTTTTTAAAAGCCAAGGATATAGCTCAGTGGCATAGCACCTGCCTGGCAAGTGTGAGCTTGTGAGTTCAATTCCCAGTGCCACAAAAAAAAAAAAGAAGGAAATATTTTGAGACAGGATCTCACTAAGTCATTACCTCTCAGAGTACTGGAATTACAGGCATGTGCCACCACACCTGGCCTTCTGCCTCCAAAGTATAGTAAGCGACCCCTGGCCGCATATTCCCATTTCAGGTATTACATTTTTGTGTCCACATCTCCCTGACCAGCCACAGCCTCTGCCTTTTAGCCTCTTTCTACTGTCTGGTACTTGGACCTTGAGAATTTCCTTCATTCCCATGCTACAGAGAAGTCAGCTTTCCCGCTTGCAGTGGATCTGATCTGTGGATATCAGAGACCAGGGTCCTACAGCTTTCGGTAGGGGATGGAGACCTGTGGCAAAATAATCTCAAATCTCCCTTCCATTCACTTTAGGGCCTGGCCTGGTCCAGGTCACCCTCTGCCTGGCCATTGCAATATCCTCTTTTCTTCACTTTCCACATACAAACAGACCTGTCACTGGAGCTTCCATGAGATCATGGAACACTACTCTCCTTAGAGCTCAAAACCCTCCAATGGCTTCTCATGCCACTTAGAATGAAACAGACTCCTCCCAGCAGCCTCCAGGGGTCTGTGTGTAGCCTCTTTCCACTCACCAGTCTCAATACAATGTCACATCCCTTCCCTCACCCTACCTCCAGCCCTGGCCTCCTTCACTTCCTTTTAGATACCATGCTGTTCCATGCGCATGGAATGTCCTTTCCACCCTTTGCTAGTTAACTGCAACCTGAGCATCCTCTGGGACTCAGCTGAGGCCTCACCTCCTCCAGGAGGAGATTTCCTTAATCTCCTTTCATGGGGCAGGTCCCCTGATTATAGGGTCTTAACAGTCCACATCTCTCTGGCATAGTCCACTTTGTTACCACAGATGCTTTACCCTTGCTTGTGACTATTTAACATTTGTGTCCCCATCAGATGCTGAGATATGTGACAGCAGAACCTATACCTATATTTGTTTAGCACTCAGTCCCCAGCACTTGCACATAGTAGGCACACAATAAAGACTGATAGTTAAAAAAAAAAAAGAAAGAAAAAACCAAAATCCGAGAGTTTACGAAGTACGTTCTGGCTCCCCCGCCAGGCAGGAACTGGCATTTTCTAGCTGGCACTAGGTCCACTCCCTGGGGCTCATTCTCCAAAAAACCTCATGCCCTCCCTCTTGATGATGACCTCACCTGACCTGTACTACCCAAGAGTAACCAACAAGAGGAAGGACTCATGGCACTGCAGGGGGATTGGGCAGTCAGATCAGGTCCCCTGGACTCGGGCTGTTCTTATAAGCTAACAGAGTAATATTTCCATGGCCACAAAAGCTGTTGCAGAATCTAGGATTTGCTGGCCTGGCAGGAAAGGTCATGTGCACCTGGTCATGAGAATGGCCAGTCTAGTCTTGAACTCTCTTTACCATGCTGTTCATACCAGCATCACTTCAGACAGGTGACAGGTCCACATTTGTGCCCAGATACCCCTCCACATTAGAAAAGCCCCTTCCTGGGTCCCTAGTGAGGGCTGCCATTTCCTAGACCAAGTGTGGGTCCTATAAACTTCGAGGGGCCCTAGGGCAAAGACAGAGTGAGGGCTGGAAGTTCCAGATCAATCTGACCCAGGATCCAGCCCACAGAATCCTGGGCCTACACTTCCTGTCTATACTTTCTTACCTCCTACTCTTGAATCAGCTGAATGTGGCATCTCTCCCCACCAATCCCCTAACAATGCTCTGCTGAGATTACTGCAACCTTTACATGATCAGGCACAACAGTCATTTGGGTTGGAATTTCTTCCTCCTGTTCCACTGCCTGATGCTCCTGTATAGAGTCTGCGAGGTTTTTCCTTTCTCTTTTAAACATGCAAAAGTCATTGGTGGTGGGGAGTTGGGACTCCTCTCAAAGCCCTCAAGTGGTTTCAGTTCCCATCTCTGACTACAAAGCTCTATTTTGGCCCCCAATTCCAGCCTCAGATTGAGTCCTCTGGCCTCTTGGACACTGTCCACCATGGACATCCTCTGCACCCCCCACATCCACCAAGTACCACACCAGTCACAACATCTTCCCCCAGGCACGCCCTTCCTCCTTGGTCTTGGGCATTTCCCTCACCCTCTCCCTTGGCCAGAGCCTGGGCCTTGTCCTGGGCACCCCCTCCCCATGACCCTCCGCTCCACAGCCCCTCTACTCAGCTTCTTAAACATCTATGCCTCCCACTCTCCCACTCTGTTCTTCCCCCTAGTCCTGTCCTGGTCTGAGCTTAGCCGCCATTTAGATCACTGCCCTGGCCTCACCCTGGGCTCCCAGCTTCCAGTCTCCTCCTCTGGTCCACCTTCCTTCAGGAGGATCTTCCACAAGTCCAAACGCGACCCTATTCCTCCCCTGCGTAGAAGCATCCGTGACTCCCAACACCTCAGGCCACCATCTGGGCACCTCAGCCTGGAGTTCCTGGACCCTGCTCAGCTCTCCTGCCTCACCTCCACCACAGCACCCCAGAGCCTGGTACATACTAGGCCCTTGCATAGCTGTGTTCTCCGCCTGCAACAGCTCTCCTTTTGCTCTTGGCCCAATTATCTCCCTCAGGTATTTCTCTGAGACCTCATGTCTTCTCTTCCAGGAAACTCTCCCTGACCATACCCTCGGCTGAGCTAAGTACCTCTTTTGGGCTATACAATCCCCTAGGCTTTCCTGGTCATCATATCCCTGGTCTCTCTGGATTATCATTGTCTGAAGACATGTCTCCTACCGGACTTCAGGCTCCCTGAGGGCAGGACTCACGGCTGTCTGGGTCACTGCAGTGACACAGCACAGGGCCCACCCAGGTGGCCCTTCCAGGAATATCTGTTGACTGAATGGATGACCACTCTCAGCCCCAGACCCCCGGGCACTCAAACTGAACTGGGGAGTCTCTCCCAGAGAAGTATTCACCAGCCCCGATCCCTGCAAAAGTCCCCCAAGCCCCACAGACAGAGACAAGGGCAAAGGCCCAGGCCCAAGCTTAGAAAAATAGGACTTTCTTGTTGTGCCCCAGTGCCCCCGACCCTCCCCATCAGAGTTTTAAAAACCGTGAGTGATTTGGTGAGTCTGAGGCCAGGTCCCGCCGGGTATCCGGGTCCTGTTATCCCTGGGGCCAGAGGAGCCATAGAAGTGGTCACCCAGCTAGGGTCCCGCAGGTTCGTGGCTGGGCCCCCAGGGCTCGCAGTCCAGCTGGACCACGGTGTGGGCCCTGGGTGCAGCGGGCTCAGGGATAGGTGCAGTGGGCGTAGGTCCCAGGGCGCCGTTGGTCTGAGAGCAAACGCTGCTGACAGGTGCCGCGGCCTTGGCCTTGCCGGGCGGCTGCCCGCCGTGCACCTTGTAGCGCATGAGCAGCACGAAGATGAAGACCAGCACGGAGGCCACAATGACCCCGCCCAGCGCGATGATCATGGTGCCGCCCAGGAAGGGTGCGTGCGGGGCGCCGCACGGCCGCAGCGCAGGCTCAGTGGAGAAGCGGGCGCAGCCCACGGGCCGCGTGGCCGTGAGCCCCGTGGCGCCATCCTCATACACGGCGAGCACACACAGGTCGTAGGTACGGCCAGACGCCAGGTCGGTGAGCAGGAAGGAGCGGCTGTCCGCTGGGATCATCCTGGAGGGACAGGCAGGTGGGGTCAGGTCTGTGGCTGCACAGCACCCACCCCCCGCCTTTCCCTGATCTGAGGCCCTGTGTGGCTACATTCCCACCAGTCCTCTGCCTCATTTCCAACCCTTCTAGTTCCCTCTAGCCAGCACCCCAACTTTTTTGGTCTGACACCCCTCCATCCACCTTCTGTTATCTCTCTACTGTAGTCAGTTTCACTCTAGCCATCCCCTCCCACCAAATTCTGCTCTGGGGGTGATGCCCAGTTCTCACCCAGCAGGTCACCACTGGAGGTCCTCCCAGTTCCAGTATTTATACCCAGTATTATTTCCTCTCCTCACCACCACCCGACTCCCTCCAGCCTGCAGCCCAATTTCCCTGTAGCTTTCTTGCTCGTTCTGCCCCAGTTCTCTAACTGGTTTCACTCTGGTCCCACCACCGAAGTTCCCTCCAGCCTTACTGTTAGGCACCTCTCCATTCACTGCCCGATTTTGCTCTAACCTTACTAGTTTCCATCTGACCTCATCTGGTTTCCTTTTAGCTTGCTGGGCCCTTTCTTTGTAATCTCCCTCTAGTCCTTCACCCAGTTGCCCTCAGGTTGTCATCTGACTTCTCTCGTCTCTCATTTCCCTTTTTCAGCTACCTGATTTTCCCTTAGTGTAAAATCAGAATTTTCTTTAATCTTTTAATCTAACTACCTGATTCCTCTATACCCCTGCTGCCTGATTTCCTTCCAACATGCCAATAAATTTCCCACTAGCCCCATTGCCTTTTTATTATCATACATAGTGTGATTTCCCGGGGAGTTCTCTCATCTGAATCACCACTGATTTCTTTTTCTCGCTATTGCCTTATTTCTTTCTAGCTCTGTCACTTAGTTCCCTTTTATCTCTGTTGCCTGGTTTCTATTTATTCTTACCTTTTCCCATTTCCTTTTCTCCTTACCACTCAATTCTACTGTATTTTCTTTTGTCACAGGGTACCTTGTTGGAGATTCAACTTTTATAATGTTTTATTCCTAGACTGCTTTAATGGGAGTGATACAGGGAACTCTGGGGTTGCCTGCAGGTGACCATCTAAAAGAACATGTGGCCCGCCCTCCACCAGGGTGACCAGGACTTATGTGATTTTTAGGGTTGAGATGGAGTCTACTGAGTAGTCTTGTCTGAGAAAAGCAGTGGAATCAGGACTGAAAAGAAAATGAAATGATAATCTCTTGAAGCGTGGCCCCAGTAGAGGGAAGGGAATCTAGGTATTAGTTTCCAAGCTATGACCTCAGTCCTTAGGAGGCCCAGTCCTTGCAATCAAGCCTTGGGGACTGCACCGTTGGGTCAGCCTGGCAGCAAGCACAGGAAGGCATCTACAGCTGCCCAGGCAAGGCTGAACACTACTGAGAGGTGTCAGCAGCCACCATTTCTGAGCCTATGTGTTCACAGTGGATACACCCAATGCTCTGACTTGGAGACAAAAATGGTACTGACCTATCCCATGGAGTGGCTGAACTCTAGGTTTTGTGTTTGAAACCACAGAAGAGAAAATGGAGCCCCCAAGACTGGCAAACTGGATTTGTTTTGTTTTGTTATGTTTTTGAGACAGGGTCTTGCCATGTATTTCAGATTGGCCTTGAACTCACTATATAGCCCATATAAACCTTAAACTTGTGGCAATCCTCCTGCTTCAGGTGGGAATCCTCCCAAGTGCAAGGATTCAGGTGTGTGTTACCACACCTGGCTAAGTATTTCTATTCACATAGCAAGTAGAGCTTGTACTTGGTTTTTATCTTGAGACAGGGTCTTGCTAAGTTGCTGAGGCTGCCCTCAAACTTGCAATCTGCCTTCCCCAGCCTCCTGAGTAGCAGGGATTTCAGGTACATATCACCATGTCTAGTCTGTTTGATTTGACTTAGCAAATAAAAAATTTATGTTAGAACTCCAAACATGTAGGACGCACACTACATGATATGAAGCCTAGTCTCTATTTAACCTCCTTTGCTTTGTAATAGGTCTATTTCATTTCATTCTTCCTGACATGCCTGTACCTTCCTGATTTCCTGCTGGATCTCTTTTTCTTCCTGCAGCCTGGCTTGTGTCAAACCATCATGTGGAAAACCAGGTTTCTCTCTCTCTCTCTCTTTTCCTCCTCCCCCAGTACTAGAGATTGAATCAAGAGCTTCTGCACTGTGCTAAATCCCCAGCCCATTTTTTAGTCTTTGTTTTCAGATAGGGTCTTGCTAAGTCACTACATTGCCCAGGTTGGGCTACAACCCACTTGCCTCAGTCTCCTAGAATGCTGGCATTACAGGCATATGCCACCACGCCCAGGTTTTCTCTTTACCTTTATTGCTGAAATTTGTTTTTATTCCCTTGTGCCCATTAACTTTTTATTCTTTTGTATTGATTGTTTTTTATTCCTGCTAATTAATTTCCTTTTTGTTTGCTACCCTTTACTCTTGCTGCCTTGTTTCTTTTTACCTCTGCAATCTTATTCCTTTATCATTATTGCCTGATATTTTTTGGCCCTGTTGCCTGACTTATTTTAACATTTGCTGACTAGTTTATTTTATCCTTACTGTCTGCTTTCTTTTTACCACTGCTGCGAGATGTCTTTTACCCTTTCTGCCTGACTCTGGTTATCCTTGCTGCCTAATGTCTTTCCCTTTGTGGTCTGGTTTCCTTTGCAGCCTTGCAGCAGCTATGTCTTAGTACAGGGTATCTGGAGATGTACCCTCAGTTCTCCCACACCTCACTCCCCAACCCGAGCCGTCCCACTGCCTGGCCCCTGCACCTGTAGACGAGGATGTCATCAGCTGAGCTGTTGTACTGGATCTGGTACATACGGATGCCTGGAATAGGCCGCTGATCTGGCCACTGGACGAGAGCAGCTGTAGCCCCATGCTCAGTCACTTGGACGCCACGGTCAGTAGGGGGCACGGTGTCAGCCACCTTGGCAGAGGCAGAGGCAGCAGAGGGCGGGGTAAGGGCATCAAGATCCCCGTCCCGCGGGGGGTCACAGCTGGTGCTATTGGCTAGCTGAGGAGGTGGCGGGGGACCTACAGTTAGCTCAACAGCTGCTGTGGCCTCACCAGCCGCGTTGGCCGCTATGCAGGTAAAGATGCCACCATCGCCTGGTTCAGTGACCAGCAGCTCCAGAGTTCCATTCGGGAAGGCACGGGCACGGCTCGAGTTGCCCAACAGCCGGCCCTGGGGTGACACCCAACGCACACGGGGTTCTGGGTCCCCTACTGCCCGGCAACGCAAGGCAGCTGGCCGACCTGCAGGTACTGCCAGGGGTGGTGATCGGTGGGTCACCACAGGTGGCTCACACACAAACTCCTCCTCACCCACAGCCCAGAAGTAGCGGCCCCCTAGGGCAGGCGGCGAGGCACAGGCCTCGAGGTCATCCTCCCTGGCCAGGCGCCTTAGCCACACCAGCTCGCAGTTACAGTGCAAGGGGTTCCCGCCAAATGCCAGCACCAGGGCAGAGGCAGGGGAGCCACGGGGCCGGGCAAGCAGCTGTAGGCGGGAGAAGAGTGGATCAGGTGGGATGGTGGTCAGGCGATTGGAGGTCATGTCGAGCCGTGCCAGCTTGTGCAGGCGGGAAAAGGCGCCAGCAGGCACGGAAGCCAGCAAGTTATGGTCGAGGCCCAATGTATTGACATTGCCCAGACGGCCCAGGGCCTCCCAGGGCAGCTGCTCGAGGTTGTTGTAGGAGAGATCCAGGTCCTCAAGTGTCTCGGCACAGTCGTCCAGGGCACCAGCCGCCAGGGCTGCCAGCTGGTTGTTGCTCAGGATGAGATGTCGCAAGTTGACTAGGCCACGCAGCTGACCTTCGCCCAGCGAGGTCAGCCGGTTGCCATCCAGGTGCAGGGCGCGCAGAGCTCGTAGGTCAGCGAAGGCGCCAGCTGCCACATGGCGGATAGTGTTCCGAGAGAGGCTCAGGTGCAGCAGGCCCGTCATGTTGGCCAGGTCACGGCGGCGCACAGCTGCGATGAAGTTGTCTGCCAGGCGCAGCTCAGCCGCGCGACGATCCAGAGAGGGTGGCACAAATAGAAGGCCTGCCCCTGGACACAGCACACTTAGGGGCAGTGACTGGGTCTGGCAGCGGCATCGGCGGGGACATGGGCTGGATGTGGCTGGCTGGGGTGGAGACGAGGCAGGGGCCAGCGGCAGCAGGCAAAGGAGCAACGGGAAGACGGCCATTGCGGGCGGGGCGGCCTGCGGGGAAAGGGGAGGATCAGGGGTGGCAAGGCCAGAGGGGGACCTCAGGGAGGGGCTGGGTGGTCTGAGATGAGGAGAGAAGGTCATGGCTTATGGGAGCAGAGCTTATCAAAGATGGTTGGAGAGCAAAGAAACAGATCCAAAGCCAGAGGAGATGGTCAAAGACTCAGAAGATGTGTCCCAGAGGCAGAGGGAGCAAAAATGAACAAAGGTGATCAGAAGGAAGGGAGGTGACTAGAGGTAGACAGTAGGAGGACTGGCCAGGATGAGTACAAGGTAAGCTAGGGGGCTTGAGACATGGTCAAACACATGGTCACAGATGACTGTAGAGAGAAAAAGTGATCAGGTAGGAGGGATGGCAAGAAGGGATCAGATATGGCCTAACAGGAGAGTGGTCAGAGATGGTCAAGAAGATGGGCAATAAGAGAGAAAATGATTGGTCAGTAAGATGAGAGGTGGGCAAATGGGAGGTGGTTGGGAGTGGTCCATCTAGGAGAGCTGATCAGTGATGGTTAGAGAGAGAAGTTGTCAGGCATAGTCAAAAGCCAGAGAGGTGAGAGAGGAGAGAGGACAGATAAATCAGAGTCAGCTGAAGATCAGGACAGATGGCTAGGATGAGGGGCAAGGGAAGTGCTTATTAGGGGGAGGCAAGGCAACCAGAGATGGTGGAAATGATCAGAGAAATCAATGAACAAGAGAGATAGAGAGCTGGGTGTGGTGGTGCATGCCTGTATTCCTAGCAAGAGGCAAGAGGTACAGGCAAGAGAATCACAGTTTAAGGCCAGCCTTCTGGGCAATGTAGTGAGACCCTGTGTCAAAATTTAAAATATAAAAAGGGCTGCGAATGCAACTCAGTAGTAGAGTGCTTGCCCAGTATGCGTGAGGCACTGGGTTCAATTCTCAGAGAAAGGGAGACAGAGACAGAAGTAGAGACAGAGACAGACAGCTGAGTAGGGTCAGGGGTGGGACAGCAGGCAAGAGATGGTGAAAGATGGTCAGAGAGAGGGAAGTTAGAAGTCAGAGGGAATAAATGGACAGGGCGGCTGGGGAGAAAAATGTTAGATGATGAGGAGTACCATGGACAGAGGAATCCAGAGGGATGGCTTCCCTCCAAGAAGCACTAGGCAGAGGTGGCTGGAGAGGGGAACTGTGGACAGGGGTGTCAAAGATGATCAGAGGGAGGAAAGGTGAACAGAAAGGGTCACTCAGAAGAGGTGGAGAGGTTGGGTGTGGTGGCACATGCCTGTAATCCCAGCACTTGGGAGGCTGAGGCAGGAGGATCACTTCGAGTTTGAGGCCAGCCTGGGCTAAGCCACTTTAAACTACACAGCAAGACCTTGTTTAAAAAAAGGAGGAGAAGAAGAGAGGTGGAGAAAGGGGACCAGGAAGAGCAGTGGTGGTCAGACAGGACAGATGGTGAGAAGTGGTAAGGGCAGTGGCATCAGAGGCCTGGAGACACCATCAGCTGGGGATGAGGTGATCAGAGAGGGGCCGAGCTTGCCAAGTGTCCAGAGAATGTTGCAGACAGAACTGGAGGCAGACTCATGGAAGAATGATTTTTCTAGGGGAAAACCTGAGTGCCAAAGAGGACCTGCTCCCACTTACTTCACCTCCACTCCCAGCCACAGAACCCCCTTTCCATGTCCCCACAGTGAAGTGGCCTTACCTGAGCTGGAAGCCACCCCAGGGAGCAGAGTCTTCAGGCTCCAAGGGGTCAGAGGTCAGGGTTCTCACGTGGGTGTCTGGTCATGTCATCTCTGTCCCAAGACGTCTGTGAAGACACTGTTGTGTCTCAGCTCAAATCTGTGGCCACGAAGTCTCCAGATCTCAATACCTGGGTCTCTAACCTCCAGATATTGGGCCTTAGGGTCCACTGTTAGAAACCCAGACTCAGTTTTGGTTGTTCAGGGTCAGGGTCTTCCAGCTCCAGTCTTGGGGTGTCAAATAGCCGAATGGAGAAGTTCAGGGTCTGCGTCCCAAGTTGTGTCCTGGAATCCAGTATTAGGGTTCCATGGGGTTCAGATACTGGGATGCTGAGTCAAGATTTGGAGGTCTCACCTCAGATTTCAGCATTCAGGTCTGCAGCAAAGATTTCTGGCTCGAAATCACGTTTAGGGCTCTTGGAGTCCCCAGGTTCAGATCTTGGAATTTGAGGCCTAAATTCCAAGTCCAGTTCCCAAATAGTAAGTTCCTGGTAGATTTGAGAATCCAGCTCCAGATTTCAAGGTGCCAGGCACAGAATTCAGAGTTCAGCTTCACATCTGGAGGTTTAGATTCCAAGTCTTGGGGTTCTGATTCTAAATCTTGGGGTCCATGCTCCAAATCATGAAATTCAGTTTCCAAATCTTGGGGTCCCAGGGACCGATGATGGGACTCTAGCCCCAGGTATAGGGGCTCAGGGTCCAGGTCTCTGGGTCCCACAGCCGGATCTCGGAGTATCGACCTCAGATCAGATTCCCAGGCTCGGGCTTCTGGATTTCCCAGTCCAACCTCGGGGTGCAAGCACCCGGTGTCAGGTGCGGGCGCCCCGGGTCTGGGGTGACAGCCTCGCCGCTTGCCTCTCGCCTCCTGGCCTGCGTGGGGATGAGGGGGTCGGCCCAGAGGAAGGAGGTCCACTGCGGTTGGTAGGGGGCGGCGGGGCAGACCCAGGACCAGGGTGGGGCGAGGCCTGGGCGCCGACGGACGGACGGACAGACAGACCGGCAGGGACACGCGGGCCGGTGCACCGCAGCGCAGGCGGGGACGCAGGGGGGAGGGGCCGCGCTCAGAGACCCCTCCCCCGCCGGGGCCGGGGCCGGGGGGCCGGGCGAGGGCCGGGCAGGCGGGCCGGGTCCGGGCGCTCCCGCGGCCTCCTCGCCGGGAACCCAGGGCCGCGCACGGCCGCGCTTAAAGGCGCAGGCCCTGCGCGTGCTCGCGCTTAAAGGCGTAGGCAGCCCCCCCCCCAAAGGCGCGCCCCTGGCCCCACCTTTTATGGAGGAGCCCTGCCGCTGCTAGGAGCAAGAATCCCTGTAGAGGGACTGAGGCAGAGAGATAGAGATTGAGAGAGAACAGATAATAGAGACAAAAAGATGGACAGGCTTAAACTGACAGACGTTTAGAAATAGACTTACAAGGAGAGATGGAAATACAGACAGTAATGGATTCAGAGAGGGAGAGAGAGACAGAAGGCAAGGACAAGTCAAAAACAGAGATGTTCACACGCACACACACACACGCGGGCTGTAACAGCACTTGGGGCACCTTGGCTGTGAAGGCCTGTGTGTGTGTGTGTGTTTGTGTGTACTCATTTATAGCCCTGAATGTAGCCCCGGCCAGCACCACCTTTCTGGGATGTCTCTTCCACAGGTGCAGTTTCCTTACCTGAGCTCTGCCCAGCACCAGGCCTGACCTTTGTTCCTCCCCAAGGCTCCTTTCCCTAGCTGCAAGTTTTCCGTTGGAAAACTTGGTTCCAAGACCCTGTGCTCTCTAGGATTCCTCTGGAAGGGGATCCTAGTGGGATGGTTGTTTGGGGTCAGGATACACTGACCACATGTCCTGAGGAGGAGCGAGAAGACAGGAAACGGGTCAGAGGCAGGGGTCTGGTCAGGTTGGCCCACTGTCTTCCCTTCCTGCCACTCAGGTCCACTGCCCATGGAAGACCCTGGTTGGAGTTGTGCCGACACATGACTCACAGGGACTGGTGCATGGGTACAGGGGAGGAGAGGAGGTGTCCCACACTGTCCTGGCAGATGGTGTCACAGGAAGAGGGTATGAGTGATGGTCTCTACACCTGACTAGGAAACTTGGTTATAGCAGCATGAGGCATCTGATCTACCTGGAGCCCTGATCCAAAGGAAACCCAACCTTGGTCTAGGTGGACTGAGGGTGGACATGCCCTACCCAGGGGAGCCTGAGTCATCCTGGAAACCAGCTCTGAGAATCACATCTGAGCTGAAGAGTCAAGTGACCTTGGGAGTGGGGTGTGAATGCATACTCACCCTTGCATCCCTAGCTCTGCTGAAGGTTTCAGAATAGACTTTTGGCCCCTTCTACTTATGTGTATTGCAAAAATGCAGCTAAAATTAACTGAGCCCTAGGGCCCACCTTTCCAGATCATTAGCAAAGTTCATCATGCTCCTGGCCTGGCACATTCAATATGGTCACTCAGAAACTCAGGGAAGGACTGAAAAACTTCAGAGACCTGCAGAGGTGGTAGAGCTGGGAGAGATAGAAGGTGAAATGGAGACAATCCTAAGGGCAGGATCAAATTTGGGGGGCTCATCCTAAGAAACGGGGCAAGGAAGAGAGGAGAGTAAAACAGGACAGAAAAAGCTAACAGAAGTTAGCTTTGATGAGGAGCAGAGTACCTCTCTGGACATTGGAGCTCCATTCTGTTGGGGAACTTTAAGGAACCTTGGAGAACGCATCAGAATTATCTCCCTACCCTGCTCTGTATCGAAGTTCAGAGAGGCTGGGCATTGATCTTCCACTTCTTCCCCTCCTTGAGTGATGAGTGTCTTTGAGCCAGGAGGGAGTAGCACTGAGAGCCACTTGAAATCTGAGATAGAAAAGCAGAGGTGCCCAGCCTGAGCTCAACCACTATGGTAAAACTCGCCATGTGGAGGGACAATAGTGGCCCAAGTGTATGCAGAATCAGACAGGCATAGACCAAGATGCTAGGCATACCAAGTTTGGCATTGGCTGCAGAGGTCCAGGCTTTACTGTGTTAGTTGACACTATAGTAAACAAGTGACCAAGACAGCTTGGGTCCTACCTTCACTGAACTCTCATTCCAAAAGGGAAAAAGTGACATCTCCAGCCAGCCTAGAGTGGTCAACACTGGCAGGGGAGGCGCTCAGGCTAGAAAGATTAGGAATGCTATGTGGAACAACAGGCCATGGTGATCAGGATGGTGACATGAAAAAGTGCAGGGCAACATAATAAAGGCTATGATGATAAAGCACAGGCCAGAATGGCCCAGGCTCTGATAGGGGAAGAAATGGAGGTGGCACAGGTAGAGTCTGGTCCCTCCTCCCAATCCCAACCCCGGGAAGCTGTCTGAAATTGGGGGCCATCATACTGTGACCTGAAGAAGAAACATGCATGGAGCAGGTGGCAAAGGTACCCCTTATGCTATTTGTGTGCAGCCCCCCTGTACCTGTGTGCCACAGTGTGTGCAGCCTGGCACCCCCAAGTGCCTGGATAGTGCTGTGTGGGTCTGCAAATGCTACAACCCCTCATTAGCTTCTGAAAGGGGATCCTGGTGGGATGGTTGTTTGGGGGACTCTGTTTAATTGCTGCATTTGCTTAATTGCAACATCTGGAGACAGAAGCAGCGGAAACAGCCACAGCAGAAAGAATGAGGTTAAATTGCCTAAGAGCTGAGGAGGCCCTGGGGAGAAGGAGACCCCTCTTATCCATGCACAGTCCAATGCGCACAGAATATGGCCAAATGTACACAGCCGTACACGGGACACACCCACACTCACACATGCACAACATGTACTCTGAGACTCACTGAAACACACCCTCAAAGTCGCAGGGGCTCGTGTTGAGACGGAGGCATACACAGATGCACACTACACATTTCTCCAGAACACAAACATAAATACAACCTCACATTGCACATGTGAGAGATCACGTGTAGAAACAAGTCTTCACACAGATTCTCTCTTGCATACACATGTGCACACACACACACAAAACAGATTCACATCAAATATCCACAAAAGATGGGTACATACATGCACACATACAAGCACATGCATACATTCATGTATGTACACAAATCAGTGAAGTCAGCCTGGCAAAAAAGAGTCACATTATAAAGGGACATAGTATCCTTCCAAGCCAGCAGGTTGTTAAAGAAAAGAGGATGGAGGTAGTGTCCTTCTGTCCCTCAACTAGCAGCCACCAACCCAAGTCTACCCAGTAGGGTTCTCTGGCATCAGCTCAGATTTATAATCAGCACATGGATCTGGAGTGAGAACCAGGACTCACTAAAGATCAGGCTTGAAGGTGTTTCTCACATGGCGGGGTCCAAAGAGAAGAGCAGAAAGATGAGCGCTTCCCTTCCTCCACAACACTGATTAGCCTAAATCTGACTAAGGGGTCCCAGCAATCAGCAGCTTCTGCAGTGCCACCACAAAGATCCTGCAAAAGAGGGTTCTGCCCAACAATGGTGGGAGACCTAAACACAACTGTCAGGGTCTGCCTTAACAACTTTCAGCTGTCAGGATGGAAGAAGGCTTCTATAACACGTGGAGGAAAGTTTACATTTGTGCAAAGAATGGACAGAAACATACAGATAGCAAGCATAGAGACTTTGAACCACAGTACAGATGGGCCATAGGAAAGCCTAAATGCCACAATTGGGAATTAGAGGCTCATTTCACAGAGAGACTGCTATATGGATATCAGGGACCCAGAAAGGAGGGTCAAGTGTATTAGCATAATGCTAGCTGCTATATCCAATAACCTCTGGGTTTCAGTGACTTTCATACAATATTTTATTTCTCACAGGTGTCCTAGTTAGTTGGCAGAAGTTCTGCATTTGGTGATTCACATGCTAGACTTGTTAATCTTGTGACTCAGTTATTTCCTGGGGACTTGGAATGATTACCTTCCACCTAGTAACTGTGAGGAGGCTGGATGGAGGTTATTTGCTTCCTATAGATTTGTCCAGCTAGGTGCAGAAGTACATGCCTATAATCTCAGGTTCTAGGGAGGCTGAGACAAGAGGACTACAAGTTCAATGCCAGCCTGGGCAACTTAGCAAGATCCTATCTTATAATAACAAAAAGGGTTGGGGATATAGTTCAGCACTCCCTTAACTCTCAGTACTGGAAAAAAAGAAAAGACTTATCCAGGAGTGACTTATAGATTTCCTTTCTGTCCATGTTGGCAGAACTAGTCACATAGCCACCCACAATACGAGAAGAGCTGAGAATATATTTCAGGTTAGGCATCTCCTGCCCAGCCACAACTATGCAAAAGGAGAATAAATTATTATGCCCCCAGCATTAACCATTACCATCATATCCATAACCCCCAAAAGCTTTGGGATTTCCTTCGACCCACTACAAGTGCCGTGCTGAACACCCACCTACTTACTTTGTGTCCCTACCTTGTTCTTGAAGTAGGTGACAACAAATTTGACCTCTCCTTTCCTCAGGTATTGGTGATTGAACTCAAGGTTTCCATACTGAGCTACATCTCCAGCCCTTTTATTTTGAGCCAAAGTCTTACTAAATTGCTGAGGCTAGGATTGAATTTGTTATCCTCCTGCCTCAGCTTCTCAGATTATTGGGATCATAAGTATGCACCCACTGCACTCACCTTTGAGAGCAAAATGAGGCTGGCTTGATATGGTCTGTAAGTCAGTGTAGAAAGATGTAGTGAGTGTCCAGTATTTTTTCCTCAACCATTTACTGAGCCCCACTGTGTGCTCAGCCCGGTACTGGGAGCATACCAATGAACCAAATTTGTGCTCATAAGGCTGAAGGTGAATAAATAATATTTGAATCCGTGCTTATCCCTGTGATATTCCATTAGGGACAAGATGAAGGGAGGAACAAGGAAATCGCCTAACCTACCTGTTAGTGAAGATGGTGGCAGGTTTTAGGGAAGCGATGAGGGCACCGTTAGAGGAGGTCACCTGGACCTAAAGGGATAGGCCTTTCTAGGCAAGAACAAAATCTATATGCAGATCGCCATGCCAATCAGAAAGTTAATGACTCCAGTTTATGACACAAACCACTGCTGATTCAAGTGCTAATCAGAAATCTGATGCCTGTGAACAGAAATCTGTGCTGATTCATGTGCTAATTATAAATCTATGTTGATTGTAAACTTTGTCCTGGATCAGGGCTGTTTCGCTAATTTGGGCAGGAACAAGCACTGATAGTCACCAACTCCAAAAAATTCACACACAAATAGCCACCTTGAATTGATTCATGTGCTAATTACGACCTCAGGATAATTTAGTTGGGTGATAAGATATTCAAAGTCAAAAAGCAAAGACTCTGAAGCCCCACAGCCTGGGTTCAAATCCTAGTCCTGGCTCTGACCAACTAAATTCCTATTTTTGGGCCTCAACTTGATCCTGTACAGGAATTGATAATACTTAAAATGGCTGTTGAGAGGATTAAATAAGCTAATATATGTAAATCCTTGGGAGCAGTGCTTGGCACATGAAAAGTGCTTACTCTACAAGTACTATCTATAATAACCATACTATACAACCAACAGTTACTGTCATGATTTTATTTAATCCTCATATCAGGCCCTCCTCCAATTTCATTATTTTCGCCCATTCTTGGTCCAAGTCTAGGAGCCTTATCCTTTGGAAAGGCTTCCCAGAGGTTCCCAGGGAGACCCACAAAGTTTCCAGCATTGCTTTCACTCCTACATTTCTCGGCATGATTCCCAGACTCAGGCATAACCGCTCAGTTACCACATGGGGGCAGCAACACACCGCTCAGCCGCTGTACGTGCAGTGTATTGTGGGGCGCGTAGTCTCGTAGATCAGTTAAAAGGTGGCTCTTGCCTGGCTAGTAAACTGCATTTCCCAGAAGGCCATGTGACATCCTCTGCCTCACCTTGCTCTGGTCTGGAGGCTGAGTCCCCAGCCGCTCAGAGCTCGGCTCTCAGCGGCGCGGAGGATTATGGGGTGCCGGGAGTGGACTCCTAGACCCAGAGTGGGCGGTGCTGCGCAGATGCAGGAAGCCTACAGAGCCCATGGCGAGTGGGTAGGGGGTGAGTTTCGGGTGTAGGGGCTGCGGCTGTTAGAGCTGCAGTTAAGACAGTTAAGACAGGCTATGGTCCCTTATTCGAACAAAAGCGAGACCAACACCCTGCAAGACTGCGTACGCGTTGCAGCCACCTCAGCAGCTTTCTTGCTTTCCTGCATCAACTCCTCCTGTTACCTAGTCGGTTCAGCCTGTTCGTGGTTGAAAAGGGGAGAAAACGTTCTCTTTTCTATTTTTCTTTACACCTTTCCACTTAAAAATTTTATTATGGTAATGTTTAGCCAAACACAAAATAGGTTTTATATAATGATCCTCAAAGTACCCATCATCCAACTTATTATCAACATATGGCCAATTTTGTTTTAGTCTATCTCCCCCTGAATTAGTTCTAAGCAAATCCCAGACAGCCTATGATTTCATCCACAAATATGTATCTAAAATATCAAGTTAAAGAAAAAACGATTAACTCTTATTTTCTCTTTGATGGTGTTGGGGGTTGAACACAGGGCCTTCTCATTGAACTGCATCCCCAGGCTTCTTTTTGTTTTTTATTTTGAGATGGGATCTTGCTAAATTGCTAAATTGCCATGTTGGGATGGAACTTGTGATCCTCAAGCCTCCAGCCTCCCATTGTGCCAGGATTACAGGCAAGTGTGCCACCATGCCCAGCTCAACTAGAACATTTTTAGAACACTAAAAACTTAACAATATTCCATAATAATATCTAGTGTTCAACTATCTCCAAACTCCCCAGTTGTATTTAAAACTTCTTTGCATTCTCAACTTGTTCAAAGTCCTCCTGTCACCCTGAATCCCAGCCTTCACATCCTTGTTCTTGGTTCTTTTATGAACGAATTCAGTGAAGACAGATAGGTGCCCTGTAATCCCAACGTGAGTTTGAGGCCAGCATGAACTACACAGTGAGACCCTGGGGGGGGGGGAGACATAGGTGGCTATACAAAAGTCTAAGTGAAATTTACTGTAAAGTAAATATAAAGAGAGTTATGCCTTCAAGTGAGATGTCAGGCAGTGCCAGAAAGACATTAGCTCTGAGTTCGAATTTGGAGATGTTTTTATGCACATACAAGTTACTTCTGGGGCTCAGAGAACTATGGTGATTATGGCACTTGCTGACATTTTACTAAGAACTTACTTTGGAATTCCAAAATGTCTCATCATTTTGAGGTAGTTAGTGTTTCCTCAAGGGTTTTAATCATGTAAGAAACTTAAGGAAGAAATTTATGAAAGATAAATTCTTAATTTTAACCAGGTCCCAACCCAAGGCAGGAGGGTCTTTAAAGAACATCTCCTTTCCTGATATCATTGGCCTGTAGGCTGTGGCAGCCAGGAATGGCTTGTTTTGGAACTAGGTGGCCAGGTGGCTGAGTATCAAAAGGATGGTGCACAGTATGTAATCTTAAAATGTCATTGTGCTGTATAGGATCGCTTTAGATCTGAGACCTAACAAATTATTATACACTGACATCTTTGTTTCTTTTATTACCTGACAAAGCAAGCTGTCTCCCCTCCCTTTGTCCCTCAGGCCTATTAATATGTAACACTCCTGCCTCAGTCTCTCAGAGGACTGGGATTACAGCTGGGCACCATCACACCGAGGTTGGTTCAGTATTTCTTTGTCTTTTGTTCTGTAGCAGTTCCCCTCTCTCACCTCAGTATGATTTGGGTAGTTGCACCTCTTGATGTCACTTCATGTGTGCTTCTGCCCCCTGTAGATCTTGAAAACTCATGGCTCTAGAGAGTGGGTCAGACTTCGGTTCGGTTTTGGGGTAAGCATGTCATGGTTGATTTTGGATTTTTCCATCAGGAGGGAAATAATGTTTGATTGCCTTTTTGTGTTATGTTAATTTCTGGTGTTGATGTTGAGTCTGACCAATTTTCTATATATCTATATCATCTCTTTTTGAGGCAGGGTGTCACTATGTCATTCAGGCTGGTCTTGAACTCACTATATAGTCCAGGCTGGCCTGAAACCCGCAGTGATCCTCCTGCCTCAGACTCCCGAGTGCTGGGATTACAGGCGTGCACCATCATATCCCGCCCCATTTGTTATAAAACCACACCAAGCTTCGGGAAGGAAGTGTCTACACTTCCTTCCTTCTCCCTCACAAAAATAAATCATTGCTAAAGCTCATCCCTGTTGCTAAATTCAGGAGCATATCCTCGTCATCACCTTAGGGGTCCTGCAAGAATACCTGGCATTCTGGGCCTGACAGCCTTGGCCATTGAAGACTTGACTAATCCTCACTGAGATGTACTACAAGTATGAAACACACTCCAGGAGCCAGGCATGGTGGTGCATGAGACTGAGGGAGGAGGACTGAAAGAGTAGACTGGGCAGCTTAGCAACGTAGTGAGACTCTTTTACAAAATAAAAATAAAGAGGGTAGAGTGAAAGGCCCTGGGTTCAATCTTCAGTAGTGAAAAAAATACATGCTGGGATTTTGAAGACTTAATACAAAGAAATAGAATGTAAAATGTTTTATCAATCATTTAAAAATACCAATAAGTTGAAATAATAACATTTTGGATGTATTAATATAACACCAACGATTTATTAATAAAGTGATTAAATACAAGTGAGATGTTTTATTAGAATTACTTTCACCTGATTCTTTCACTTTGCCAGTGTCTCCTCTAGAGACTTTAACATCATATTGTGATTCTCATTATTTTTCTATTAGGCAGTCGTTTTAGATCAATATAGTTTGGGTTTTTTATCAAATAATATAGCCACAAACCTTTCTTTTCAGTGAATAGCAATTAGTAATATAACTATCTTAACTATTGTGTGTGTTTATTTAGTTATGTATTTTTCCTTCTCCCTTCCTTCTTTTCTCCTTTCTCCCATCCCAATTTCTCTTTCCTTTTGAATAGTTTCTTCCCATTTCACAATGTCTATTGTACGTTTTGGATCTTATTTATTCTTTCAGCTTCTTCCATTAGGGAGACGGTGTGATGTTTACACATGTGAGTCTGATCTATTTCGCTTATCAGTATGAACTGGCGGAGACTCACTAAGTTGCCCAGGCTAGGCTCAAGCTTGTGACCCTCTTGCCTCATACTCCCAGAGTGCTGTTTATGCCCAGTTTAGACAAATGGTTTTTAAAGTGTGATGATGCCTGGACCATCAGCATCACATAACAATTTGTTTGAAGTGCGCATCCTCTGTTGACAGGGACCCACTGAACCAGCATCTCTGGGAGTAGGGCCTGCATTTCTGAGAAGCCCCCGAGAGCATTCCTGTCTTAGATGCTGGCTCCTGTGGTGCGGCACCTCCAATTCCATGCTGTCATCACCCCACACACCTCTCTTGGCTCCTTTGGCACCACCATGCCCATCTTCTGGCTGTTTCTAGCACACTCCCGGCTCTTTCCTGCCTTAGGGCCTTAGTAACTGCCATTCTCTCTGCTGGGCACATGATTCTCCCGGATCTTTGCAAGGCTGGCACCTTATTTCCCTTGAGTCTCAACTGAAATGCCTGTCTCAGAGCTGCCACTGTGCCATCAACTAAAGCTGGACTCCCCTGTGCGTGCTGGGTGGCTGTTCACACATCACTCATCCCCTAGTGTCTCTCTTTCTGTGACGCATGCGTACAAGGGCAGATATTCATCTGTTTCCTCCCCTCGCTGTGGTACGGGGATTGAACCCAGGGCTTTGGCACTGAGCTCCATCCCTGATCCTTTTTTATTATTGATTTGGAGACAAGGCCTTGCTAAGTTGCCTAGGCTGGGTTTAAACCTGTGGTCCTCCTGCTCTTACACTTTTTAGACAAAGAACAGTCAATCTCTCATCAGTGACAGGACAAACGACCACAGCTAGAGAAAGGAAACTTGTGGGACTCAAATCTGGGAAGAATTTGGTGGAGCCACGTTGGTTTGCATCAAGCCTGCTTCTGATAGAAGTTGTCTCCAATAAAGGAGAGTTTATGTCCTGTCATTAGGCAGAGGGATGAAGAGGACCACAAATCCCTCTTCACTCTGACCTTCTTCAACTCTGCAGTCCTCAGTATTTAAGGGAGAAATATTATGGTTTTGTTTGAGCCAAACGGGAGCCAGTGAAGCAATCGGAAATGAGTAGTAGCAGGAAGTTGCTGCCACTGCAGGCTGAGGGAGCAAAAAGAAGAGGTGGTGTTGCCAGGGACCAGAGAGGAAGTCACCTAGTAGAGGCTGGAAACATAAGGGGGTTGTCTGGCTGGCAGGAGCAGGAGCTAGGAGGAGGGACAGCCACAGGAGAAGGGCTGACTCACCCTGGCCCTTTGCCCCTGCAAGCTCCTCCTTGTCATGCTACCTGCTGGCCTAAGACCGGGTGAATGCAGACGCAGGAAAGACCAGAAATCAGCCTCAGTGCTGGCAGAGAGAGGAGCTCAAAGAGCAAATCTAGGGGCGAATGCAGCCCAGAGCAGTGCTTCCTGGCTTCTCACCACACCTATCCTCTAACACCAGTCCCTCCCTGTTCTCTGTTTTACATCCTGCATCTGGCCACCTTTGGGTTATGACTGAGTTTGCAGCCCCAGTGTTTTGATGTCTGTCATAGCAAATTACCTCCAAATGAGGTCGCTTAAAATAACCCTTTTATTTTTCCTCCAATTTTATGGGTCAGGAGTTCAGGAAGGTCTCAGCAAGCTGTTCCTGCTTTGGTGTCTTTCTTGTGGGTAAAGTCGAGTGCCGGCTGAGGCTGTAGTCATCTGAAACGCCAGCTGGGCGCGCGTCCAAGGCGGCTCTTTCACACGGCTGGCAGCGTTGCTGGCTGTCAATTGAGAGCTCAGCTGGACTATTGACCACAGCAATCACACATGGCCACTTCAGCATTGATCTCTTACATGGTGGCAGGCTTCTCCTAGGGTAAATGTCCCCAGAGATCCAGGCAGACAGCGTGTGACCTTTTCTGACATGACCTCAGAAGTCATACTACCTCACTTCTGCTTTGCTCTGTTGCAACAGTCACAAGCTCAGTGGAGAGGCTCCACAAATGCCAACTCTTTGGGTGAGGAATTGGGGGACACATCTTAACACAAAAACTATTTTTTGAGGCGCTGAAATGAATCCTTTTCTCTGCTGACTTTCAACATTCCCGTTGATGATCTTTATTCTTATGGTTTGGCAACCATCTGCATGGCTACATGGACCAGCCTACACTTCTCTAATGTATAGAATGATTGCCAACTGACCATCCCCTGGACTCCCAGATGCTGTTTAGATATCTCAAAATCAGAATATCGTACCTGCCTTTGGACTTGAGTGATCTCTCTCTCTCTCTCTCTCTCTCTCTCTCTCTTGCTCTCGCTCTCGCTCTCGCTCTCTCTCTTTTGACAGGGTCTTGCTATGTAGTCCAAGTTGGCCTTAAATTTCCTGAGTGCTGGGATACAAGCGTGCACCACCACACCTGGCTAGACCTGAGTAACTCGGATGCCCAGTTGCTGGCTGAGAATTACCATTCTCCAAGACAAAAGCCAAATTTCTTTGTGTGGCACTCAAGGCCTCTATCATTCCACATTACATAGATCTTGCTTTGCCTTCCAGCCTCATTGTTGTGACTTGAACTTTAGTGACTCAGCAAGACAATCTCTAAGTGGTTTTACCCTGATGTATTTTTCACATGATCTTCCATTTGAATGGCCATGCTCTACTCATTTTTAAAACCTAGGTGCTATGATTTGAATATGATTCATTCCTTTCAAAATCCATGTTGAGATGTGATGGCCGTTGTGGCAGTGTTGGGAGATGGGCTTTAGGAGGTGATAAACCGGCGTGGTGGCACAAACCTGTACTCCCAGCACAGAGGGAGCTAAGGTGGGAGGGTCAAAAGTTTGAGCCCATTCCAGGCAACTTAGTGAAACCCTGTCTCAAAATAGATTTAAAAATATAAAAAAGGGCTGGAGATGTAATTCAGTGGTACAGTGCCTCTTGGTTCAATTCCCAGTGCCAATAAAAAAAGAAAAGAAAATAAAGACAATAAGATTCCTCTGAAACAGGTTAGCTGCTGTTATAAACTAAGGGTCCCCCTGCTGCGCCTCCTGCACACATGCCTGCTGTGGCCTCTGACTGTTCAGATCCCAGCACTTGATCTTGGACTTTCCAGCCTCCAGACCCGTGAAACAATATAACCTCTCCTTTATAAGTTACTCAGCTCCTGGTACTCTCTCAGAGCAACAGATTACAGACTGACATCAGGGGTGGGGTTACCTCCTCCATGAAGCCTTTCTGGGCACTCACCACCCATGGCATCAGCCTCAGGATCCCATAATGGCGTGGGCCCATGGGCTTGCTGCCTTTAGGATGCTGTGTCTGTGTGGCCTACTGTTGCCTCCAGCCCACGTGAATGAGCTAAGCAATAGACTGGAGAAGATGGTTATTCTGTGGCTCCCAAAGAACTGTGCCTCTATGCTCCCTCTCTTACAAAATCAATCTCTCTCTCTCTCTCTCTCTGTCTGTCTCTGTCTGTCTACACAATTATAGCTTGACCTAGCCACTTAAGGTACTCAAAACGATGCAGACCTGGAAGTGAAGAAGCCATTGTAGGTGCTGCAGTCTTGGCCAATGTCATGGGAGCAGAGACTTCTGTCAAACTCTTGACATACGTTGTTTAATACGAGGACTCAAATTCATGACCTCACACTTGCCAGGCAGGTGCTGTGGCACTGAGCTATATCCCCAGCCTGTCAAATTCTTGAAACATAGAACAGTGACCAGAAAACGACATGGTTCCTATTTTTAGGCACTGGTGTTTAGATATTTTGTTGTGTGGCAAGTTACCCTAGACAAGGTAAGTGAACTGTTTCCTGTTTACCTGTGGGCCTCACAAAGGAAGGAGAAGAATACTGCCCTAATGTAAACAGTCTCATTCCCTACCTAGGACTGGCATGTGACGTTCATTCATTTTATTTGCTCATTCAATTATTTATTCACTCTTTCAGCACATATTTTTTGAGTCCCCACCAAGTGCCATGCTTTAGTTGCTATGAATATACTGGTGACGGGGCCATAAGATCATGGAGCTGAGTGGGGCCTGGTGAGCCCTAAGCCAAACTACTTGAGAGGCTGAGGCAGGAAAATCCCTTAGGAGTTTGAAGCTAATCTGGGTAGCATAGTGAGACTTTGCTGAAAGAAAGAAAGACAGAAAGAAAGAAAGGAAAAGAGAAAAGCTAAGAAAGGTGGCACATGCCTGTAATGCCAGAACTCTGGGAAGCTGAGGCAAGACACTCACAAATTCAAATCCAGTCTGAGAAACTTAGTGACTTAGCAAGATCCTGCCTCAACATTTAAAAAAAAAGATGAGAAAAGACTGGGAGTATAGTTCATTATAAAGGCTTTGTGCTGAATTCCCAGTGCTACCACCACCACCACCACCACACACACACACACACACACACACACACACAAAGTCATGGAGCTCACATAATTTAAAGCATGGTTTCAGCTTGAGAACAGTCACCCTGGGAAATACACCACAATGATTGGCCAAAGACAGAGTAGAAAGAGAAGGAATGTATTACAGAACAGAAGCAGAATGTCACGTCAGTTGGATTTGTATCTCAGCCATTTGAGGAAAAATATCAATTTGTAGCTTCATCTTACATGATAAATGAAAATAAAATCCAGATGGACCAAAGTAAAATGTGGGAAGAATATTATATAATAAAAGTCCTGGAGATGGAATAAATATTTAAGAACCTCTGGGTATGGAAAGACTTTTTGTGCTTGAAAGTAAGAACAAATCACTATGGGAAAGACTGATGGATTTGACTGATGAGTTGCCTATTCCGTCCATCCAAGAAGACAGGATCAAAATTAAAGTTATTTATTTATTTATTTATTTATTTATTTATTGAGGCACTGGAGACTGAAACCAGGTCCTTTGAGCCCAACCTGGGCAACTGAGTGACTTAGCAAGACCTGATCTCAAAATAAAATAAAATAAAATAAAATAATAAAATAAAATAAAATAAAATGGCTAAGAATGTAACTCGGTGTGAAGACCTGGGGCTTAATCCCCAGACTATAAAACAAACAAACTACCGACAATGAATCAAAACCAGATTTATCTCAATTAATACTTGAATAATTTACTACCCAAAATACTGAGATGCTTCTCTTTGCCTGTTGATCAGCAAAGATGTTTGAAACATGGTTCCCTAAGGCCAAGGAGAGAGCTCACAGAAATGAGAGACCCTATTCCCTGTGATAGGACTAAGGATTGGAATGACATTACTGGAAAAAGATTGGACAGCCTGAGTCCAAAACCTGAGAAGGTACAAATCTTTCCACCCACCCTTTTATACTTCTAGGAATTTAGTTTCTTAAGGTAATCCAGCAAGTGAGAAAAATATTTCACTAAGAATTTTCATGATGCCACTTTTGAATATTAGCAAAAAAAAAAAAAAACCCAAAGCAAATTGGTAATAAGCATGCATCTTACCAGCATTTGAGCATTTGACAAAGATCCATGAAATGTTAATAGATACTTGAAGATAAAAGGATTCCTTGCTGAATGAAATATAGGGAATGCTAGCTTTAATGAAGTTAGATGAGCTCTTGTTGGAGGGATATTTATTTGCATGTTACAGTCCATGACAACTGTACAGGAAGGGACCTCCTAGGCATTAATTTCTGAAATTATTTGTATAGGGAGAATGTATTAGTTAACTGTTGCTTGCAAGTGTCACACATTCTTCTGCTTTATTCTTTTGCTAAATCGGGCTCAAGACCTGCTCAGAGTGAGGCAATACATTGTAGTTTTTGATGAGAGTTGTTGGAAGTTAGGTAGTGAAGAGGCAAGGAGATAAAAGAGGTATGAAAAATTAGAACTATCAGTCTATAGAATCTTTTCTTCAAGGAATGCTAAATAAGGTAAAAAAAAAAAAAACCCAAGTCTCAGTGGCTTAATCTGTTTTCCATTTGTACTGTACCATAAGATAATACGGTCAGTAGGGTGACTGGCCTTCAGAGGCAAATGGAGATTCCAGGACCTTCCGTCAAGCAGCTGTGGTCTCCTTAGTTCCCTCTGTATGGCCTCCACCCTCTCATTCAGTGGAGTTGAAGGCACTGAGGGCTCCCACATGGGAAGATTGCTACACCTAAGGGTCAAAAGTTGCACAACATATCTGCTCACATGCCATTGGCTAGAAG
>PVJX010016185.1:0-40948 GCA_004027295.1 Dolichotis patagonum
AGAAGTATAAATAATTGATTATTTTGGAAGTAATAGGGGTCAAGTTATAAATTTAAAATGTCTAGGAAAACACCAAAATTATAAGATGCTCCATTTAATGGTTTATAAAATATTAATTTTTGGCTTTCTGATTAAAAACTTATAGTAGAAGCAAAGTTATAGTAAAAATTAAATAGACATAAATGAAAGGGCTGATTTATGGTTCCATATTAGTTAGCTTTCCTATCTGTGGGACAAAACACCACCAAACACCCAACACCCAAATCATAACGGAAGAAAGGTTTATTTGGATTATGACTTTCAGAGGATTCAGTCTGTGGTTGATTGTTTCCAAGGCAGGCAGACAGCATGATAAGGAAAATCCATTCATACCATGGAGGGCAGTGAGTAGAAATAGAAGAATCTAAACAACTTCATGAAGCACAAATCTGAACATATGAAACTTTTACGAGAAATTTCAGATCTAAGTTATAACTGACGGGCTTTAAAATTTGTTTGATTTAGTAGCTCAAAAATGTCAAGAAACTAATATTATCCAGCCATTTTGTTTTTTCTTCTCTGAAGTCAGGTTTATTTTAATAATGAAAGGACAGTTTTAGCAATTTCAAGCTTTATATTTCTATTCCAAACTGTCTAGCAGAACTGATTGACTTTGGAGTGTAGCTGAGTTTTTGACTACATTTGTAGATTTTATTTTTTCATAGTACTTGAGTCTAGGGATTTTTGTCTCCTAGCAAAAGCTTCAATGTTTTGCCCATTTTTGAGTATTTTAAAGGTGTTTAAATGGATTAATCTCTGTTTTTAAGTGTCTCGTGACAGATTTTGATGGTGAAATTCAGATAACTTTCCCTTGTTCACAAGTTGTATCTTCATAAGAAGTTCGGTTTTTCTGTTTAAAGTCCCAGATTGAGACCCATGCTGGGCTAGTAGAAAATGGCAGAACCTGTGCCACCTGATGGCGGACAGTTGAACTTGACAGGATTCAGTTAAGCCCATACACTCTGAAGGAATACACCACATACTGTACCCATGCGTGGTGCAAATAGGTTCCATCTGGGAGTAGAAAAGACTATGGTGGCAGGCTTGGTAGAGTCAAGAGTGTGAGTTCCCCGTTAGACCCCATGGACTTGTGTGATTATCTTGACTGAATAATTTGGAGATCTGGCAAGGAGACCCATTACAATGAGGTCTCTGTGGTGCGGTGCAGATGGTTCACCTCACTGGGTTTGCTGGAACTATTTCCACTGAATCCACATTTAGGTCTCCAGAACCCTAGGAGAATCAGAGAGGTCAAGGCATGACTTAGAGCCTTACATTTTAAACTGCAAGAAAATTTCTGTTTAGAGTGATATACTGTATTTCTTTTCTTCTGATAGCTTCAAAATTACCAGTATTGGGCTAAATTGGTAGATTTGTTGGTTTTCAAAGTTGGCAAGAATTCCGCTATACTTCTGCTTCCTAAAAGTGTTACTATATGTGGTATATACTTCTAACAGACAAAAACTGGACCTCAGACATTGTTTACGTTACCAATAAAAAGTTTTAAAGTTTTTCCAGCCTGATATATTAAATGTTTTATTTTCTATGCTGCATATTCTCTTGCCAGTCCATTAAAAATTTGGGAGCTAGTAGTTTGTAACATTTTATTTATGATTTTTTTCTTTCATCAGAGAATCTTGGATACAAGGTGTAGAAAAACTCTAACAAATTTATACAAAAAATTCTGAGCTATTCAGTAGCTTATACAATCAAAGGAAATGGTGAGTACTCAGCAAAGACAGTAGATCTACAGTAAAATGTACAAACACGGATGGCACAGGTATGGTCTCGATTTCGCTGTTACTGTGTCACCCTTGTCTCCATCACTAATCCAGCTCAGCTTGACATGCATCATCTGCTCATTCTCTCAACTCTTCTGTCATTACCTGACTCAAAGTCCTCATCACTGTGAACTTATTCTGTCTAGTATTTCTTAGTATGCATTGGCCTTCTGCTACTGTAGTTGTGGTTTAGCATCTAGGAAAATCTGCAGCAGAAATTATGGTTTGACTTCTAGTCTAATTGCTACAGGTTTGGGGTCAGAGTCCTAATATTGTAGAGTGTTTTCATTTTTGGATAGTATATTGTCTATTACATTATTGAAAATATCATGCACTTATCTGTATTCCAGTAGCACCTGTAAAATAAACTGACTGCATACATATGTCTCTGGATTCTTTATTATGCTCCATTCATCTGTGTAATATTCTATGACGTGGTAGGAGAATGACTTAATTATGACACCTTCATAGAAAAGTTTATGATCTGTTGAGCATACATTTTCTAGATTGTTAACCCTCAAGACTGTGTTTTTATTTTTGTTCTTTTGTACCTTTATATACAATTTGCAAAAAATTTGTTTATTTTCATAAGCAAAATCTTCTGGAATTATCAACAGTGTGGCTCTAGGTAGAGCTCAGTTTGAGAGGCAATATTGTCACAATGTTTGAGTCTTCCAGTCCAAAAACCATATTTCTCATTGTTTGAATCTTCTCATTTTCTTAGTAATAAAGTGTTTCTTCCCTAAGTATTAACAATTTGAACCTGTCTTAAATTTCATTTTAAAAATGAATTTCCTTGATTGCCAAGTTTAGCGTTCAGTTTGCTTAAGTCTAAAGGTTCATCTGACACATCACTTGTTCTATCAGTTACTGAGAGAGGTATGCTACAATCTCTATATCTGTATAGTATCTCTGCATTTCTTTTTTAACTACTGTAAATATCTGCTTTCAGTATTTTGAAATGAACTTCTGTTTCTGCTTAGGATATAGAAAACTGCAAAATCATACCCGTCTACATAATGAGTAAAAGACAGATCAATCATGACATCATAACTTGCCCTAAACCCTTTAGAGTACTGAGGTGACAACACCAGTAAGTAAATTAAATTCTACACAGAAAGTTCTTCAAGGAAATCTGGGAAATATGGTCCAGTTAACTTGGTAGAGCACAGAGGAAGATTCTCCCCACAGGTTAGAGAAAAAGGCAGGTAAGGGTCAACTAAAAACTTGTATAACTCCTAACGGACCAGGGTGGACCAGCAAAGTTGTGTTTACTTACTCTACTTGCTTGCAAGACCTTCCCCACAGGTTTCCATTAGGTGTTCTGGAGCAAGTTTGAGACACTACTTGAGACTAAAAAAGCCTATTGATGGTACAGGAGATAATAAGAGCTCACCTGGGAGGGTCTCACCTGATACTTCTGTGGACTTCTCATTCTTTTGTCCGGTAAAGTAACATCTTTAGGTTCACAGGGAAGGAACAGAACTGCCAGTCTCCCAGAAGACACAGGCAAAGAACATTCCAATCTCATGGATGAGTAACATAAACTTGCCTATCCTAGAGGCACAAGTAAGAACCTTTGTGAACCAAAGCTCCTCTTATGACAGATATTCTACTCCTGAAGGAGTGAGGAGCAGGGTGGCTTGTAACCTCTGCACAAGACCTTCTTAAAACTCAAGCTGTCCTACATCAACTGAGATGCCCTGTAGCCTGGTCAGCAGTCAGCATGCATGTAGACCATAGAGGTAACATGCACTGTGTAGGTAGCTGGTTAGAGTTGCATACAGTGGAGACATTTTAACCATTATTCTACTGTATTTGGAGACTAGGCATTCGATGAGAGAAATACTATAATGCCTTCTTCTCTGTCTTGTTACTCCCCCCTGACTTCCTGCTAGTCTTCTTTGCCTTTTTATTTCCTTCCTCCTCTTCTCTCTACAAGGGTACACCCTGTATATTTCCTCTCTGAAGTCTTCTACTTGATCTGTAAACTCTGTCTTCTTTTTGCTTTGTGGCAGACAGATCTCTCTCACAGTTCTCTTATCTTTGAGCTTTGTCTAATACTTGCTTCTGAAATACAAGAATAGTATAGCATATCTATTTGAAGAAACTTTCTGTAGAAACTGGCACACATCTGTGTAATGTGTTATCTATTTATTCTCATCTATAGACAAACGAAGAATGACACAGTTAGGTAACTCTTAGCAATTTTATTAAAATTTCCTGGTCTAATTTTCACAAATGAGTAGTACTTACCACTCTTTCTTGTAATATTCTAAGTATGAATAATATTCATATTCCTGTGAGTTTTTGTCCCACTTTCTAGTTTTTCAGTTTATGTTCTTGGGTTTTTCAAGCATGCCTGATTGCTTTTTGAATCCTCAGAGATTCTGGAGTGGCTATTGTACTAATTTGCATTCTCCATGTCCTATTTGATGTTGACCCATCAAAGCAGAAATGTTTTCCTATTTCTATTCAATTGTAAATGCTATCAATGGAACCAACAAAACACTTAGAATGTGACTGAGCTCAACCAACTTGCAAGATAAGTGCTTTGGAATAAGGAAGTGAGAATAATAGACAGGTAATTAGAAATTAATCTTTTTCAGTTTCTAAAGTAAGCATAGATCAAATCCTTATCTCTCCTCCTTGAATAGTGGACATTTACACAGAGACATATGTTCAAGTTACTTCTCTCAGGATTAGTTCAAAATTCCAGGCTAGGAGCAGACTGATGGGCGCAGTAGGGTGAAGGGGCTGACCCAGGAGTCACACATCTGGGGAGAGCTGTGCCTTTCTATCTGGCCAGAGGAGTCACTGCTGACATTACACAGTCTAGCATGAATCAAAGTGGTCACTCTGGCCAAATGCGAATATTCAGTCTATTTTTGTCACAGATCATTGGGGTACCCTGTGCAGTATGGAACAAAGATTTACTTAGGAGCTTCCAAGAAAGTGAAGACCTAATACTTTATTTTGTCATGAGCGAGTAATGATTACATATTGCCTTGAGTAAGCACATGGTCAACAACAAAATTAACAACCACACATAGGCAAACAACAAAGTTAACAACCACTACAAGTACAAACTCAACAAGTCACCATTTTCCAATCTTTAAAACTTGAGAGTGTTTATTTTTCACATGTAACATTGGTATTTAAACTCAATTTTCATGTACAGAATTGTTCAGCCACTTTTATATTTAAATTTTATAAGTTTTAACTATAGAAGCAAATGTGATGACTCAAAATAAGTAAATGAAAAATTAATAGTGCTACACTACAAAATAATATTTTCTTGAAAATAGTGCACATGTAGCTGGTACATGAGTAACTGAGAATATATGTAGTATACATATACACTTACATACATATACACATATATATATGTGTGTGTGTGTGTGTGTGCATGTGTGTATGTATACTTCTCTTTTTCCTAGGTTAGATAGAAGTTCTCTAGGGGTTTAACTTAAACTACTTCCATTTATATTACCAAGGACAAACATGGCTTAAATAAAAAATAGTAACCCTTAATACAGTTATCTCATATGTTTTAGACATTTCACACTGTGGGGATATTTATGCTATGTATATTTGCTGAGGTATTTCTGTACAATAAGATGTATACATTGGTTTAAAATTATTGTCATGGGGCCCGGGAATTTAGCTCAATGGAATAAGTGCCTCCTTGGCAAGCACGAGATCATTAGTTTGATCACCAGTACCCCCCCCCCCAAAACAAAACAAAACAAAACAAAAACCTTTGTTTTCCCTACTGCTTGAGTTCTTTTTTCCCCTATTTAAGAAAGATTAGCAAACAAGATATTAAACAAGAGAATTAAAGTCATATCAGTGAGTATGGCATGTATTATATCACTGGCTTTTCTCTTTGAAAAATCACCCACATGATTATTCTTTTTAATTTTCAATGATTAATTCAACACCAAAAACTTCATTCTTTGGAAATTCTCCTCTACTGACCTTTCTGGATGACTGATTGAATTTTACCTATGATCATAACCCTTCACAATCTTACTGTTTGTCCTTAACATCTGGCACTGTGATTACCTATTAGGCTTTTGTAAAGAATGGTGCTGTCAATCCACTGCTCCTTAGGTAAATCTAAACTCCACTCTCCACGGGTGTTCTACAAATAGACTGATTACAAGTCCTTAATCGACCTCCTTCTCCCCAAACCAAGGCTCTTAAATTATTCAGGTCTGCACTGCAAACTTTTTTATTAAAAACAATTTTTTGCTAGTGTGTCTGACTTTGAAGATCTATAGTTCTTTTCAACATTCAAGGTCTTTGGGTCCCTTACTTATTCAGTGGCTATGCTATTAGAATTAATATTAACTATCAAAGCTTAGAGAATTGCATTGATGGTAGTCATTGGGTAGTTACCTTTATTAAATTTCTTGTTCCCCACAAAGTCTTCTGGTGTTCACTGGCTTCTTATCTATGTGACAAAAGAAATTATTTGATTAGGAACCTAACTGTTCTTTAGTGGTAACATTTCATTTTCTTTGAAAAGGTCAACTAGGATCATCTGTTTATTAGTTGAAAGATTATGGGGCCGGGGATTTAGCTCAGTGGCTTAAGCGCCTGCCTGGCAAGCGCGAGGTCGTGAGTTCGATCCCTGGTACCAAAAAAAAAAAAAAGGGCCAGGGATTTAGCTCAGTGGCTTAAATGCCTGCCTGGCAAGCGTAAGGTTGTGAGTTCAATCCCCGGTACAAAAAAAAAAAAATTGTTTAAAAAAAGAAAGATTATGGAATATTGAGAAATATATTGTGATATTTTTAAAGATTGGAATTAGAAGTCATGCTATCTTTCTAAAATAGAATAATTTATTTCAATCAAATAGAAATTCAAGGAAGATTTGAGTCCTAGATGGATGTGTCAGCCTGGTGACATTCAAAAGGATGATTCCAGAGTCCTAGGTGAGTAGGAAGAAAAGATAGGACATTGCTATCAATCTCTAATTCATTTTCTCATTCATTTACTTCCTTATTACTTTTAGTTTAAACATTTTAAAAGAACTTATAATCAAAAACACTTGGCTATGTGTTCTGAGTATTGTAAAGGTGTCATGGAAGAAGAATAGAAATTTGAAAAAGAAAATGGAAGAGAAGAAATATACGTAGGATGACAATAACGTTGAGCAACCATGCTACTTTTGGAAGTGTATGGACAGCTTGTTTTGTACCTGACATGGTGCTATGGACATTGAAGCCATCAGAACCTCTGCTAAAAAATAACTTCATTAACTTGCTGTTTTTGTCACCGGATTACAAAGGTGAAATTGAGTGTTTTTTACACTGCATGACCACCACACAACAAAGTCAGAATTATAATTGTGGTTTCTTCAGCTGAAGTCCAAGTGACAGCTGGCTACCCACTGTTGAGTCAAAATCTCTCCCTGCTTTCCCGTATCAAACACAGAGACAATGTAACCATTAATCCCATTCTGATCTCCTGACAGATTAGTAAAGCATGGTTCTGGACATGGCTGCAAGTGTGTTTCCAGAGATAACTTGCATGTAGACCACCAAATTAAGTGTGCAAAACCCACTCTGGTTGTATCTGTATCATAAATACATCCAGATAAATTCTACCAATCATGTCCTTCTACAAACCAGTTCAAAAAACAAACAGAATTTTACACTTTCTTTGCAACTAGGCTTCTTTTTTCCGTTGGTTTTGCTACTTCTTTTTGCAGGTGTCCTGAGGACACTTGGTATTTGCAAGTTGTAGAAGGAGGGGATGGTAAAGAAGACAAGGGATCAGAGGTAAATTTTTGTACCTCTTTGGTTTAGAAAAAAAATCACTTACAGTAAGGTCATTCTCATTAATTTTCCTCTCTTCTGTGGGCTCTACCTCCAACTGCAGTTAGTGAGTTGGAGGACAGTGGAAAGACTGAAAACCCATTTTGTAACCTGCTTTGGGTCAGTGTCACTGCAAATTGATCTGTGGCTCACGTGGTAGGAGAAGCTGTTTCAGTGAAAAAACAGGAACATGATACTATTTTTTGTTTGCTTTTTTGTTTTGTTTTTTTGTCCTGTGGTTGTATTTCTTCATGTATTTGTATCTGGGTTAGTGACTGTCATTATTTTAGGAAGGAAAGAAAAGTATTTTGACCCAAAAATATCATTTTTATGACCTTGAGCAGCTACTTTCAAGCAGACCAGGTAAAGTCAATGACAAGATAGGATTCTCTACTACATACTAATTGGAAAATTGTGTCTCCTTTCCATTCCTGTAATCTTTCTAGAATTCGCCACATCTGTCTTTCCGTCCATTTTTATCATTTTATTTCTCTAGCTCCCCTTACTAAAACCTTCCTTTTATTTATTTATTATACTTTATAGACTGGATGGTCCATCAGGAAAAATAGAATAACTTAAAAATCACTTAACAAGACGTGTAACTAGAACATGTTTACTGATACAATGAATAAACACATGTATGCATATATATGTGTATGACATTTCAAGGTCATCAACAGAGTTGGACAGAGACCAGAGAGCAACTCTTTCTTCCATTCAAATTGGTTGACCAACTTTCTTTCAAATATGAGCCTCCTTATCTTACTGCCTGATTCTTCATTCTACACTGCACACCTGAATACTTAATTCCATTGATAAAATACCTAGCCATCCTTAGAAGCCCAACTCTGAGATTTGTAGATATTTATTGAAGGGTTTGTTGAATGAAAAATGAAGTTCTCCTCTGGGATGAGCTCTTTATGCACTTCTTTCTATGACTAAAGAGTTTGCAATCTGCAGAGAAACTTCATGGAAGGAAGCAAAAAAGAATGGTTCCTGAACATGATACTGATAGAGATGGGACATCTGTCACTCATTAATCACACAGGTTATTTCACCTGGTTGTGTCATCCTTCTCCCATTAAGGATGGCCACTCATTCTATCCCCCCATCACTGGAAGCCCAGAAGGAACATCTGTCATTTAGAAAACACACTGGACATTACACAGTTACTTACAGGCATTTGGGGGTGATCTTCAGCACTAGGTGACAAATGAGGTTGAAAAGAAGAGGGAGTAGAAGACTTGGAATCATTTTGAGTGAGAACTCAGAAGACACAGGATTTTAGAGCACTAAATCTGGCTATCATGGATGTTTTAAGGAGGACAGAAGGCATTCCTTCTTTTTCTAACACCTTTGGACAAAAACCACATAGAACTAAATCAGTGAAATAGACAAGTTCAATTTCGTATCCCTGAAGATGAATATAGTTTTTGTCTTAGCCTTCTCTTGCATTCAGTCTTACTTAGACAGGAAGCCCACTGAACCGAGACAGCTAGAGTCTGCCCACCATACAGATCTGAATGCACTGTCACAGCTGTATAAATCGCCTCCTTCTTCAGGATAATAGCAATATAGATCATCCTCTCTTAGAGGATGGCAGATCGCATGTTCATTTATAACATTCTGGACATCCAATTCAGTTTGCATCTTCATATTTAGCATCTTTGCATTTGTAATAATAATAATAATAAACTAAAAGATAGCTGGCATATTTCACATTTAAGACACAGGGCTCCAAAATTCCAAGTAGAATGTTCTCTCCAGTCTTTTTATTCTAATGAATGTGTTCAGAGAATGGTTTGCTCAGGGCTTATTTTTTGCACTATCAAATTGGTGGTACTTCCTCTCTTTTACTGGAAGGTCATTCTATCACCTAAATTAAATTCTCAAATTCAGTGTATGTGTGAGCTTATGCATGTACATTAATATGATTACTACAGGAGATCAAGTTTATAAAATATTTTGTATCTCTTTGAATTTATCATAGCATCTCAGAATAATCTGATCATTTGATTTAGATAGAAAATCACCCCTAAGAAATTTAGTTTTCTTATGTCTATGCATGGGAATATTTTTTGTAGAAAAATTGATCTGTATCTTTTCTTTCCTAGAAATGGCTATTGCTTTACCGAGCTACCCTAAATTTTTGAATTATCAAACATTCTAACATTGTAATAATATCTTTGTGCATTAATGATGAATTTAGTTTTTGTCTTAGCCTTCTTTTGCATTCAGACAAAACAGTGTGTTTAAAGTAAGAAGTCTTGTGAGTGATTTCACACCAAGTTAGCAAAAGCAACACCTCTAACACTGTTTCACTGAATTGAAATCATGATTTTAGGAATACATGATGATTATATAGAAATACCTTGAAGTTCCTAGCAAGGGACAGTCTTGGTAAAACAAGTTCCAGACTGTTCATTATAAATATCAAACTAAGTGGAGACCATTATGGATATATACATAATATGGAGAGATAGATAGGGATAGAGATATAGATATAGATGTATAATGTATTATGCATTATATATATGTGCATGTAGGTTTTGAGAAAGAAAAAATCTTATTACATTGAACTATATATGCCAACATACATATGAAGTCAATATGACAATTGAAATTTTTCATTTCTTGCATGGCTAAATAGTATGCTTAAAACATCTGTTTGTGTTTACTATTAAGGCATCTTAAATTGATTCAGTACATTTCAAAATAATTATACCATTTTTCCTTGAGTCTAATACTAAGGAATAACAATAATCTGAGGAATTAGAGAAAATGTTATTTTTTTCTTAACCTCAATCAGAAAACATGACATGATCTGAGGCAAATCAGAGAAACTACTGTCTATATCAGTTGAAGAGAAATGTTATGAAGTGTTTTGAGTCTCAAATAGTGTTGTGGCTTTGGCCTCAAAGTTTTTCAGTCTAAACTCTTCCAGAGGAGAAACAATATCTACTTCTTAGTTTATACTCCACAGTATATGTTCAACTTCTATAGTGACCCAAATGTTTGACAGAAAAGGCACCGTTGATGGCCTGGACTGCATCTTCATTGTGATAAAGTTATAGCTCTATAAAGTAACAACTGCTAATTTACATTCTCACAGGACAAAGTAAAAAGAAACTAGTCTTTGTTAATTCCAATGTTTTTCCTTCTTTTATTGTTGTTGGAAAGCATTCTGTGGAAAGGACCTGCACAGTGTCACCGTAACTACAGGCTAACCAAGCTTGAAGGTAAAAGTTACATGAATTTCATATACTAAGCTCATTTCAGGGAAGAAGTGCACACATCTCTATATAAAATACAGCTTCATCTGCACTGACTGGCTACCTACCTTTATTTGGAAGCTAAGTGTTTGTGATTAGAATATGGAAAGCCATGCATTTAGTTTTTGAAAATATCAGGAAGAAGTTAATCTTTATCCATCCATCATTGTCTACCTATCTAAAGGAATGCAGCAGCTCAAAGAAACATGCTAAAAGCTTTAGAACTCTTCATATTGTTTTTTTTATTTTTTTTTTTAGTTTTTGAGGGATGCTAAAAAAATTACAATCTTCACTGTCTTGTCAGAAAGCCTGAATGTCTATGACTTCTAAAGCAGGGGTTTATAGAGATGTATCTCTAGAAGAGAGCTAGCAGACTATTTACTTCACTTTCCTATTTCCTGGAAGATGTGCTTCCAGAGGTTTTTGAATCTGACTTGTGGTGGAGTGGGAACTACAGTTTATATCCCCTGGTTCCCAGCCCAGCTTTTTTTTCTTGCACCTAATAGAGATTTATATCTTTGACTTTAGAATTATTAAGACCTCATGTGACCACTTAAAAAGACAACACTTTCCGTTGTTATTCTTTAACATTTTAACATAAAACAAATTTGCAGATGTTTTCAATTATAACAGCTGGCTAACAAATAAATCCCTGAGGAAATGGGATGTAGAATAGACATCTGGATTATAACAGTATTAGAAAGAAGGAGGAGATACTTACTTTTGCTTCCGTTCTAGATGAAGAGGAACAATTGGTGAAGTCTTATACTTTTACTATGGCACACAACTATCCCGTGCATATTAATGTGTATGCACGTGTTTGTGACCAATAGAAGAACAAAGCATTATACTCAATTCTTTTTTTTACATGTGCATTACAGAGATCCATTTAGCCTTTAATGTTCCTTTGAAGACAGAATTCATAAAGGTTACATTACACTGCACTAAGAGGCAAGACAATCAGCCTCCTGGTTTAAGACAAATTTATACACAATTGTTGAAGATTAAATTCTGTAACTTGCCATATTGTTTGATGTTTCAAGTTGTCATTCTCCCATCCTAATCAAATTATATTTAGGTAAAAAGTGAGTTGACTTAGCTTTTCATGGATCAATCATAGTAACTAAAGAGCATGTAAGGAACTATGTGAGTGGAAATCAGCAGGGGACTCATATGGAATACAGGCTTTGATACACAAGAATCAATGAAAAATATTACTGAGTGTGATGTAAAGGCTGTGACCTAACTCATTTCAATCTACAAATGTGCATCAGTGGAGGGAATACTGGCAAAACGTCTCAATTTTGGTTACTTCAGGTCTTTTGCGGAGTTAATCCCAAATCTCCCCTGTCTTTACTCAAGCTAATAACTTACTGTCTCTGCCGTATGTGCATATGAAGGGGCACCTCACCCAACTGATTGCAGAATTGTGACCTCATATTTAGTAAGGTGGCAATTCCTTTTGATGCTGTTGAATCTGACAAATGGTTACTGGAAAATTCACATACTGTCCCCTGTGAAGATCCAAGAAGATGTTTTCTGTTGCAAAACCCACTCTCATAAATATGCTACTTCAAGCCCCAAAGACTGAGTTCACATTAACGTTTGCCATTTTCTATTTAGGCATAATGCATAATCTCTTGCGTGCATTGTTTTCTCATCTATAACATAGAATCATTCTAAAGATTAAGTGATATAAAAGTGCTTAACACAAAGAGTCTAATAAAAGGCAGGAGGCACAACATATTTGTTATGGAGCTATTTCTTTATTCCACTAACTGTTACTGATCATTCATTCCGCATGGGTCTCTTTCTGTCCATTTTTTCTGAGAGGAATGATGCATGCTTTTCTTTTTTTGCTGCCCCATGAGTTAGAACTTGCAGTATGGAAACAGGGCAGGAAATTCAAGTTAGACTCTAGTGGCTCTGTTGCACTTTCTTCAGTCAGTTAGTTTTTAACTTGAAGTTCAGGGCTCTGAGAAGCTGGCCAGTGAAAAGAGAGAATCTACTGGGATAGGTGCATGACCCAGGCACACTGGGGCTTCCTGACACCTCTTGGTGGGTGGGAGCCTGCTCTTCCCAACCACGGCTTCCTTTCTTCTTTTCTTCCAGACAAAGAATCTAGACCAACTCCTTACTTGCTCAAGAGTACAGCATGAAGGGAATTCATTAGCCGCTCACTTTTGTAACCTGTCTTTCATGAACTTTCTTCTCACTTGGTTGAGATCAGTGACTGATAAACCTCCATTTCTTGGTAGCAATCAGCACGTCACCCTGCAGCTCATCAGAAGTACAAACCTGCTGCCTCCTGACTTTTGAACTGAAGATCAGCCTTTCATGAAGTTCCTAAGGTGAACTATGTGCTCAGCAGTGTCCTGGAAAGATTACAGAGGGAGGAGATGTCACCAGTGATTCAGGTGTAGGTACAAGCAAGGAGCGAGGCTTCAGGACCCAGGGAGTCAACACAACACATCTGAAGTTTTCAGCATATGCAGACATTGGTGTTGCTTTAATGAGAGGATGTTATGATGGGGAAAACATGGCAAAATATCCAAAGTTCTGTTGATGCCTCATTTTCTACAATGGTTAATTAGGAATCAGAAGAACACTCAGAAATGTTTCAGTTGTGTGGCTGGAATCACTAACCTTAACTTTATTATATGCTGGAGAAAACAATGAAATGTTACAGAACTTCTAGGAAAGATGATCAATTTCAATGCACTTTAAAACTTAAAAAAACAACTAGTGTTCCAGTGCTGCAATACATTTTAGTTGACTTATATCAGTATGTTTCTTAATCCACACTTTTTAGTTGCCTGAAAAAACATTCCAAGAAGATGAGGATGGTTTCCAGTTTCTTTATTTCATGTGTTTTGGAGCTGCTGTGCTGACACAGAATCCAGAAGATGGGAGAGAGATTATCCAGGATGGAGAGGTGGCCAGGCCTTGCAGCTGCCATGGGTCTTGGTGTTGTCTGGAGAGGAATGCCTGACTGGTTCTCTTTTTTTCTGTACAAATAAAGAATGGTACTTAACTGTCTGCTTCTTAGCCATAGCATCCTGGAGCACAGAAGGTGCTCAATAAATTCATATTCTATGAATAAATAGTTCCATAAGTAAAAATGACACATTTTATGAATGGAGGCAAAAATACTAATGGTTCTGGACAATTTGTTTGCACTAAAGAGATGAGCTATTAACGAGTGAAGTTTTGAAGTCCTTGATTTGGGAACATTATTGTCCAAACTCATACTTCTCAGTTACTTCCCCTTCCCAACTGTTATCTTTCAAGTTCTTAACAGTTTTACCTGTTTCTTTTCATCTACTATCAAAGACTATTCACTTACAAAGCTCTGAAATCAGCCTGATACCTAAGAGGGAATGGAAGTCACTTTGCTTCTTCTCACATGATTATATTTCATCCTTGCATTTTCCCTTATGACTTTATGTCTCCCAATGGCTTGGTCTGAAAAATCCGTCAACGTTAGGTAATACATTTCAAATCAGTAAAAGTTGAGTAGATAATGACAGTGCTGACTGCTTCTCTGTGTGTTTTAGAGTAAAGCAGATCCAGATTTGCCAGTGAAAATAAAAAATCTTTCACAAATCAATGTATTCCCAGTACTAAGGGTAACATTCCTGATTTAAAAAAAAAAGAATGCCATCTGCCAGTTCCTAAAATAATATCCAATTCATTAGAGTAATCTTTTCATTGCAAAATAGCAATCTTTTTAGATTCTTACCATTTGTTTCTTCTATCAGCCATAAAAATCAATCTCCAAATATATCTTGGATGAATTCTGTGGTAAATTCTTCACTGCTTTCTCTGCTTTTTTTCAGAGTCTCAATTCTCAAACTCTACCCATGAGATTTAGAAAAACCGACTGTCTCTTCTTTCCCCCATGCTGGGCCAGACCTTTGCTCTAGGTTAGAGTCCCTATCCAGAGCCCTTCACTGCCACAGACACAGTGTTTCCTAACTCTTCTTAGAACAAACTAAGTTCTTTCCCACTCCAAAGCTCTGGCAGACATGCATTCTTTTGTGGGAGTTTCAGTTCTTTCTTCACCCAGTGCCTTCCTTTATTCTTCCGTATCTCCTGAATAGCAGCAGAAAATCCATTTCTAGTTCTTTGCTTTCCTGATCCTTTTCTGTATTTTTCCACCTTTTGTTTTCTATCACTGCATTGTGTTTATCGCAGGATTGCTCACCCAGTCTGCTCACTTTACGCTCTGCCTTCCTCCCTGGAATGTAAGCTTGATGAAGACAATTCTATCTTATCCTTCAACATTGTACCGCTGACACGTAAAACTGTGACTAGACAGTCAGTGTCCAATAAACATTTGCAGAATGAGAAAATGAGTGAATAAACCTGGAGCTTAGTTTTCTTTGATTACTATTCATATAGTTTCCTCAACCTGTACCCATTTTTACTTTCGTAAGGCAAACTATGTTTTCTATATTAGTTCTGAAAAATTCACATGCATCATTATTAATCTAAAATATTTCATACAAAAAGTCATTGTTTTTACTTTTTTTCATTTTTTCATAGTTCTGAGTACTTGGTTTGACTAGTGACAACAGTATATTTTTGTGTATGTATAATATTTTAAATTTATACTTATAGAGAAATAACACAAAAACAAGGGAAAAGAGACAGCCACTTTGTTTTCCAACCTGGTTCTTTATATAAAAGAGGTAATCTGTGTTATAAACACTTACCTAAAGCAGAAAGAAATGATGTGCATTTAACCAAGTCACAATTTGCATTGCCTTCCTTTATCATTACCATAGTAGCTACATAGATAGGGCTGTTCACTTCAATGTGAAGAAGAGGAGGAAACGGAAGTGGAGGTTGCTTCCCTTATTTTCTCAGTCCACAACTTGACTTTATAGACATTTTGCATTCAGACAGTACCAGCATAACTTGCCATGACTTAGACTAAAATATCAGTTGTGTCACTTATCAGCTTTAGACAATGTTGCATCTGTGAAATACTGTACCTTCCACTTCGTTTTTGTTTTTTTGTGGCAGTTAAATGAGAATACTGAATGGGTAGTAAATGTGATATACCTCAAAAAAGATTCACTTTTTTTGATAAATGCATATCAATGTGGGATTGAACTGTCTGAAAAGATTGTTTCAGATATAACTGATGTCAAATTTTAGATATCAGACACCAGTATAGAATATCAGACACTACCATAGAATGCTTTTTCAGGTGGATGTATTGAAGATCATTTCATCTGTATTCTTTTCAAGACCTTAGCTATTTCTCAATTCTCTGTGCACTACATGAGCCCAAATTCATGCAAGCAATTAAGCTCAGAGAAGAATTTGTTTTACCTAGTGGGTCATTCATAGGTAAAAAGTAGTTAATAGAGTTGGTCAAACTCTTACTTAAGAATTCACGTCCTTGGCCACATGGGTACACCAAAGTTGACTGCCAAGCACAGATTTTACCTGCCAGTTTTGGAATTCTTTCTAGGATAGTAGAGATCATTTGCTTAAAAGCAGGAAAGTATATATATACAAATACCTATAAATTATAGTCCCAGTTTATAGTCTGTTTCCTTTAGTATTCCTCTGAGTAGGAATAGAATAACTGTGACAGCGCAGGATAAGCCATGGTGCCACTCATTAATAGTATTTAATTGAATGCCCTGTCTTTGTACTTTATCTGTTATTCCCTTACCCCAGGGACACTGGCCAATATGAGGTTCTAAGGCACAATTCCATTCACTAAGTGTGTGCTGGAGCTTGTAATGAGTTTGTCTAAAACCTTTCACACCTCTGCTTTCCATAGAAGGTTCATTTACCTTTCTGAAACAGAACAGAGCTGTTTTTAGATTCCCCTGATTTCTACAGACAAGTCGCTCCTGGGAGGCTGCTGTGGAAAATATTCACAAAGTCACATTCTTAGCTGACTTGCTGATGTGTGAATAGGGAAAAGCAGCCAGAAAACTCGTGTCTTGTATGCTTTGTCTTAGCCTCAGAGTTATTAATTGTACATCATAGCATTCTCTTTCCTCTAAATACATGTCTAACTCCTTTATTAAAACTTCATACTAATTACTTCCATTGCGTCCCTTGATGGGTTGATTCCATATGCAATGTATTAATTACTCTCTCTGCAAAGACTCTAACATAAATTCCTTTGGTGTCTGTCCCTTATTGCTTCTTAAAATTGTATCCCTTCATTTTCTTTACTTGGTGATAACTTACTCTACTTGCTTTTGTTCCTGTTCTACCTTCTTAACACCAATCACAATAGTAGCAGAAATTTTTAGCAAAGTAACACCAAAAGGGAGTCTACATCCCTAAACATATTCTTTTTCAGTGAACCCTAACATCTGCTAGACATATTTTGATAGGCTACTATCTTTCATCTCTTAAAAATGTTGGGGACATGAATGGCTCTGTTCAAAATCTTACTACAATACTTCTGCTATTTTCAGTATTAATGAGAGAATGGAGGCCAACATCATAAATGAAGACAGGGGCATCAAGACAATAGAAAGAAAGATAGAAAAGAAGAACTAAGTACTGTTTTATATTTTACTCTAATAAGGCAAAAAGCACAAGGTCTCTTGTAATGATCATAATGGATTGCATATAATCTGTTGATGTTAATAACACACATTATCACACACAAAATGGAAAAGACTCAGACATAGCAGAGCATCAAATGACCTGTTTCATTTCATTATAAAGGAAATTTAACTCAGGTAAAAATGTGAGGATAACTGTTATGGCTTATATCTAGATGTCCCCTCAAGTCATCATGCATTCACAGGCGGAGCTTCTGGCAGTAACTGGATGATAGGTGTGTGATCCTCGATCACGGGTGCGTAACATGTATTAGTCCACTGACTGCCTAGCATGGTTCTGGGTGTGAAGGCTGGACTTACCCAAGAGGGAAGATTCGCCCTGGCTGTAGGTGGCAGCGACCAGCAGGATTGTAGTCTGCATGGAATAAAAAGCCAAAGCAGAATGCAGGCTTATGCTTCCTTCCTTCGGCTGGAGGAGCTGTCCTGCTGCTATGCCACCCTGATTTGGAGTCAGCTGACCATGGACTGAAATCTCTATTAACTGTGAGCTAAAATAAAGCACTCCATCTTTAACTTGTGGTTGTTATGATTTTTCTCCCGGCAGCAACAAAATAATGAAGAAAGCAACCAAATACCCTTAAGAGTACTTCTCTTGTGTCTCAGTTACTTTTTTCTTTAATGAGTCGAAATACTTAGCATCCATGGTTAATGAAGGAAAGATTTTTTGTTTGTTGGTTTGGTTTGTTTGTCACAGAGTTTGTAGAGGTTTTAGTCATAGTTGGCTCTTCCGAGGCAGAACGGCATGGCAGAGGGTCATGGGGAAAGGAACGGTCCATTGCTAGGCAGACTAAAAACAGCAGCAAGCGGTGAACCAGAAGCAACAAGTCTCCATTTCCCTTTTATCCTTTCCAGACTATATACCTTTGGGCTGGTGCTACACACTTAGCATGAGCCTTCCCATTATCTGCATCCTGAACTCTGCTAAACAGATCACTGGAATAGTTTAGTTACCACACACCTTTATCTCATATTCATAGACCTGAATTTCATCCACACAGCCTAAATCCAGCCACCTATGAAAATCCCCACCTATGAGCACATGAGGCTTTTTGGGGACATCTAGATACAATTTGTAACACCTTGATTTTATATCAGTAATTTTGGAAAAACAAGGCAAATCTGCATTTGTCAATTGTCTGTGTAGTTTAAAGTTGTGCCATAGGTTTTGTCATTAGCAAACGCTGCAATATTTGGAAGATCACTACCCTAAAAATTTTATTTCCTAATAATGCAGGTTAAATTATAAATACTATTTTTGACAACATTTGTTGGTTAGCATGAGGTCAATAGTGCAGAGAATAATCTATTAAAACTAGCACAAGAATAATCATACTTTTAATATTGCTGGTTTTAGACCATGTAAAATTATCATAGCCCATTGCTGACTAGAATCAGCAGAGAGGTATAAAAACTGTTGGATCATCCCAAGTAAGCTTAGACAGTAGTTCGGAGTAAAAAATCTATGGATTCTATCACAGATTTAACTCAGGCTTTTTAAACTTTAGTTTGAAATCTATAAGATGAAAATAATACCTTTTTTCTATCTTAAGAATAGATTATTTTATGATCATAAAGTTTTAACACTTGATAAATAAGCAATTATTATTAATATTAGCATTCATCAATGTATTTACCTAATATTTCCTCACCTTTTTCTTATTTATATTGACAGTATATACAAAAGTATTTAGGTTGATCCTATGCTATTCTACTCTGTTCTACTTTCTTCTGTTCTATTTTTCCTTGTGATAGGTCTTTGATGAATTAACTAATCTCATTGGGTACATGAAGGCCATAAATTAATTCTGAAAAGCCTAGAAGCTTTTGGAAATACCTTTGAGCTCACATTTAATTACATGTAGATAGTTCTTCTCAATTTATTCTGTGAAATAACTAGACATTTAAAACTGTTCCCTATAGATCTGCATCTCAAAACATAGGCCTGCCTTGAAGGGACCCTTCCTAAGATCTTGGGGCTGGAAATGGGATCACCATTGCATTATTGATGCTATATGCCCAAGGCAGCCTTCCAGAGAGTTTTCCTATGTTGTATTTCACTATTACAACTCCATCATGGTCAATTAGTAAGACAGACTCCCGGCTTTTAGGCTTGAAAATGAGGTTTCTTGATTATTTATGTTTCTAAGATGTTATTGAGTAATTCAGCTTAGTAAAGATCTTCGATGTGTTCCATCATGATGACTGTAAATCCAGGTGTTAATGCTCTCAGATGGCCCATCATCTCACTGGAGATACCTAATAAAACGGCCATTAACCGACAGTATATGGTGATGTAAACTACAGTGCAAGCTGAACTTCCCATTACCAAGAGTACCGCTGAGGAGGTGGAGGAGATTATCTAAGTAGGAACTAGCCATGATCATAAAGAAACCACAGAAACAAATATGCTACCTATAACCAGTGGATATGTGTATGCATAGGGCATCAGGCCTGCAAAGTAGATATGAAGGAAAGACTTGATCCGTGGTATTATGAAGTTACAAGGATGAATTACTTCATACTTGCATACAGGCATTAAGCAGTAATAGAATGCAACAGATTCTACCAATGCTGCTTTACTCCAGAGAGTGTTCAGTTATTTTCTCTTTGGCAAATCTAGTACCACATATGACTGAAAATTAGACTCCAGAAGTGAAGGAGGCTTATATTTTCACCTGTAAATACACCCAGAAAAGCTCTGACCTCGTTACAAATTTTCAGTTGCTTTTATATTTTTGATAGGGGAGACAGGTAAAGAACAATAATTCCTTAAACAGAATGACAGTTGAGATAACGGGATAGGGAATAAAGTCTAAGAACGTGGCCTGCAGTCCCAATGTTTTGCTTTTCTCACTCATTAGTTGTTTGGAAGCACAATAGTCACTTTCCTTTTGGTCTGCATTTCTCTCCTCATTAAGGAACTTAGGTTGGGATTGACAAAGATGGGATTTACATGGTATCATTGCCTTACTCTCTACCAGAAGATACTGTAGATTAACTTGTTTATGATAAATTTGAGATAAGACATGGACTACTGTTCTGTACATAGTGTTTTATGAAACTTCTGCCCACCATGTGAGAAAAATTGGGTTATGGAAAGAAACTCTTTTGGCTATAATATTACAAGCATTTATGTCTGATTCTATCGATCTTTAAGTTCGCAGTCTTTATTTATTAGTAAAGCATTTTATCTACTACCCATGGGGAAGTAAAGAGCATTTGTCACCATCAGTCTCTGTGCCTTAGCAAGCCATATCATGTAGACAATGTCCTCTCTTACTCTTCATCTTTTCCCAGATAAATTTTACCTCCTTTTAAATAATTATTCAGGTTATTGGATACAGGGTTCCAAAATTTCTGACTCATGAAAAACAGAAAGCGCATAACAAAAATAAAACCTTTTAATTTATCCCAGAGAAGAGATTATTGATTTGTTCTAAATAGCCTGAAATATTTGAATATGCACCATCATCTGTTATCTTTTCTACACTTGTAACTATCAACAGTAACAGAGCAGCACTGGAATAAACACTGTGGGACTCTTCAAGAGTAAACTGAAAGCTTGGGTTATACCTTATTGGACTTTATAACCTAAAAGGGGAGAGAAAAATATATCCAAAATACCCCCAAAGAAGCGTAAAGTACTATAACAATATACAATCATTAAAATAACATCCATCCTGCAAGCTGTTGACAGATTAATCTTCCCCAAGCACTGCTTTTATCATATTCTCTGCCTCTCAACAACCTTCACAATCTTATTTCTTATCATATTAAGTTCAAACTCCTATGCTATTTTGCAAGATTTCTTTAATAGGGCTTCATCTGATTTATCCAAATTTGCGTCCTACTGGTTTCTGCCACACGAAAATGTCTTTGAACTTTTTGGCCGTGATGCTTTCCACACTCATTTATAGGAAATATAGCCCCAACCCAAACTCACCTTTCAGTGATTTGGAATATTATCCATAAAGCAGTGTGGAAATTTTTAAAAAAGGTCAAATACGACTTTTTCCTGGAAACTACTTTTTGGTGGGGCATGTTGTAATGACCTTCCTTTTATCTGAATAACAGGATACTGCCTATAGTCTTAAAATATTTATTCCTAAATTCTAAGCTTTTCTCACTAAACATGTGACTGTGGATTTCAAGACTCTAGTCTCCCTCATTCTGGTTGTATGGAAATTTAGACAGAGAGAAATGGTAGTATATATGCTATATCTGGAGATATGAAAATTGCATTAAGCTAATAAATATTGAATAAATAGCTTTTTACATGGAGAAGTATAGGGTATGTTATGGATTAAAAACTGGTGGTCAATTTAACGCCAGCTGGATTAAATGCCATCTCCATGCTGCTGAGCGTAGATGTTTCACCTGAGGAAAGTTGCCAGCATAAATGGAGACATGGAGAAGAAGAAGGGAGGGCGTTGAGACATTAGTGCATTGAGGCATTGTGAAGTCTCCTACAAGTTACTGTTTGAGCCGTTGGTTCTCCTGCAGAAGCTCTGGTCCTCACATCAAGCATTGCATCCTGGCTCCAGAGAGGAAGACATGTGCTGCTTGGTCTCCAGGATGAACTCATCACATTGGCTTCCTGGCATGTGCTCAACTGTGCTTGTCGGAGGAGGAGCTCAGGGCCTCCGTGTGGCTAAGAGGGCTGTGGTGCTTTCAGGACAGCCCTGGCGTTTGTTGTGAGTGTGACATCTCGGCTCCAGCGTAGAACACTCAGCCTATCAGCACAGCTCCTTCTCCCTGCTGGCATAGACTTTCTAGTTTCCACCGCTGACCTTTGGGCCTTCCCAAGACAGATCTGTAAAAGAGACTGGCGTGAGTCCTTCTTGTGGGCTCTAGACCTCCAGTTGGACTCGTGGGAGGCATTGTCATGAGCTCTGGGTCTTTACCTGGGCTCATGTGGGACAATTCTGTGGGATTTAGGCCCTTGGCTAAATACTCTATGTCTTTGGTGTTGTGGGTAGATTTCCTGCATTGTCTTGCGTTAACTCTGGGTGACCATCATAAAAATAATATAAACTGTCCTGATTCTAACTGTTCTCTGTACAACCCCTGAGTACAACAGGGTAGCAATAATAGTCTCAACTACTATTACTCAATTTTGCCATACAAATAAGGTTATTAATGTCTTAGATTTAAAGACTATACATATATACATATACATAAATATATAATATTCAGATTCATACATATATGCATACACAGAAACATGCATATAATTCATGTAGCCTACCAAAAATGCTTACTAACAATGTGCTCAGATTCAAGTTTTCAAGTTTATATTTGAATGGAAGCATTATGTGGTGAGCAAGAGGCACTCCTGTGGAGGAAGTTTCATGAGTTCAACCCCTAGCATTTCTTTTTACATGCTGTTTGAGACCTGTGGCAGATCCTTTTAATTCTCTGTATCTCACTTTTTTCATCTACGAAGGCAGGAGAATTGTAACTATCTTACAAGAATCTTTTGATGATTATGTGAATTATAAATTATAGGGTTAATATTTTTCATACTGTAAATTTGTGCTTAGAATCGTGGTTAGAAAACTGCATGAACTATATTAGTGTTCATTAAATCCAATTCTAAACATACACTATGTTCTTTGATTGATATTTGAGTGCCTATATGTCTTCAAACTCTTTCCCTCCACCCTCAAAATAGAATTATTTTACATTTAAATTTTTATAAACTATCTAGTACATCTATATACTGCAATAATAAATGGTATATTTAAAATTGGCTTGGGGACAGGAAAAATTACAGATTCTTTAATGGACATGTTTTTAAAACCAATATATAGCAAGTATATTGCAGAATACACTCACCTTCACTTATATGCAAATTTTTCTCAAATAATTAGTATTTTCTGCAGAAAATTTGAAAAGCAAGAAAAATAAAGCACCTTAGCAAGTATAAGACCAATAAATTCACTGATCACTCTTCCAGATGGAAGCACTTCTTAGCACTTCCTTTTTCTTAACTCTATAGAATAGAAAGAATCCTATGGGACTCAGATTGGAAGCTTCTGGTAGCTGCTCAGTAACAGTTGCCTGTTTCCCCTCTTAATGATGTTGTTATGGTTGATACACTGTGTCAACTTGAGAAGTTTTGAAGTTTCACTGAGAGACTCAGCAGGGAGCAGGGTTCTTACTTTGTAAAGATCCTCATCCTTGTGAAAAGGAGAGCAGGGGGATTTTTTGGGTGCTACACTGGCCCTAAAGTGGGGGAGTTGGCCTGTGTACAGTATAAGACATGAGTAGAGGCTTGTTTTGCTCCCTTTTGCTCTGGCTGCTGCCTTGAAGTCTTTTCCAGTGCCATGCCACCCTGCTTCGGAGCCAGCTGATTATGGACTGAAACTTCCATAAAACTATAAACTAAATAAGCCTTTCCTTCCCTTAGTTTGAGTGTCAGGTAGTTTGTCTCAGCAAGGAGAGAGAAGTAAACAAGACAGATGTTCCACATTATGGTCCTTAGGTTTTCTTTCTTTTTCTCTTTCTTGTATTATCACTTCCGTGGCCACTTGTAATATTAATATTCACCTTTTTTCCTCCCTCCATCCAGAGATTCCTTCCTTAGAGTTCTGCTTACTACTTTTTCTGACTCTGTGTCAGCCTCCTGTGCTGATCCCCCTCTCTGTGTCCTGTATTCACACATTGCAAAAGAAATTGACTAAAGAGTGCAATGTAACCACCATACGGTGTTGCTAAGGGCACTGCTATTAAATCTGGTTGTCTCGTGGGCTATTTGATAAGCCATAGCACTTTCCTATTGTTCACCTCCAACCCATCAACTGTGTCCAAAGTGACTGGGCCACATATTATAACCTATTGCAACAATGACTAAATGGCCTTGCAGGAAGGGTCTGTGGGCCTCTCTAGCACTCAGAATGCCATAAACTTTCCTTTAGTGCATCTTGTAAGTCTAAGTGAGAGTAAAAGACTGAGATGTTTGGGAGAGTCAGCTCTGATCTTTGGAGACACAGGGAATTCCTGAATATTCTAGGCAGAGCTGGCCTTGATTCTACACAGGTTTATTCCATTTTTGAGCTATGCCCTTTCAGAAGAAAGCAGTTGATGTCAGGAAAACATAGTGGAGAGCTATGCCCTTAGATCCAGCAAATCATGTGAGGCATGAATGAGAGTGTTGAGAGAACTGAAAACTGGTCACAAAAGCCTATGTTACCCCACAGTTTCTGTCTCTATGTTCTTTTTTTAGGGGAATTTATTTCTGTTTATCTATGATCTAGTGTTTAGTTTTTATTTGGCAATCCAGAGTTTATTTTCATAAAAAGGTACAAGAGACTCAAAAATTTATTTGGACATTAAAATTTGTTGGCTTATTTGTTGGTCAATGGATTATAAAGTATCATTCAGAGAAGTAGCATTGCAGCAAAATAGGTAGTATGAAATTTTGGGTGAAAGCATTTGCACATCAGAGTATGTACAAATCTGGGGAACACTTGAGTTAGTGGTTGTAGCCAATGACTTTGGAGACTATTGAGTACAAACCAGAAGGAAGAACACCAAATTCCTGGGAAGCTGGTCATTTTATGAAAATAGTTTTTCAAGCGATGGATATCAGTGACATTCAGGCTGGAATGTTCTAACTGCTACTTTGCAAAATTGCTCTGTGGCTTTGAATTTAAGTTTATCCATCCCAATGGAGAAATAAGGGTAAGATGCAAATTATTTCATCCTTCAAAGTATCTATCTGGATGCTAATACACAGAGATGTAAATGTTGGTCCAGGCTTTACCTCACACAGCCAATACGACCTTTGAAAAATGATCTCCAATTCAGGTCATCAGGAAAGCCAGCAGAAATCCTACATTTTTATATCACCTTTCAATTCTTGCACTCTCTACAAGGCAGTAATTCTATCAGTCTCCAAACACATAAGTAGAATTAGGACAATTCTCATTGCTCTTAAGCCAGAAAATAAATTTAAAGGATACTGTATAGTCAAGGTCTGCAGAATTTTTCCTTGTGCTCTAGTAGTTCGATGTGTTTTACAAAAGGCAACAGTGATTTCAAGGGCTACATTTCAAATTTCAGTATTTTTTTTCCACACAAAATTCTAGGCTCATGTGAAAGTCAACAACCTCCCAGGACCTTTTTCTGAAATAATGTTCCAGCCCTCTTGTGTATCCCTGTGTCTATGCATTCAGATGTTCATTGTGTCTATAGGCTGCTGATGTGATAGCTGGGAATCATCCAGAGATATGCAGTGATAAACAATCCACTCCATAAAAGGAGGAGGAGGGAGGATTCTACAAAGGCTCAAGATCCTCTGTGGTTGGATTAGGGACCCAGAAACCCTTAGCTTGGAAGCTTTGACTCCACTTGCCTTTATTCAATTCAATTACTGAAATGAGCCAGGATGGGGGCTAAACTGCTATTCTATTCATTGTTTGCACATCTGGTGGTAGGTAGATACGTTTTGAAAATATCCTAATAAACAGTGAAGGGGAATGAAGTACTATCCAAGGAAAAATGTTTGTCATGTATTAAAAGTGTCTCGTTTGCACCAACTCACTCCAGATGCACAGCTGGTTGTCGCCCACCGCCTCTGTAACTTGGTAATGACCTCCCTGGTAGGCTGCGTGGCCTGTCTGCTTTGCATCCGCTGTGGTGCCTCAGCCGCTTTTTACAGTTTCACTGTTTATCCCCAGCAAAAGAAAAAGAGGAGACAAGTATACTACTTTTTTTTCTTTTTGAGGGCACTTAAGCAGTGTGAAGCAACATATCTACAGTGCCTGGTGATTCAATTGGGAACTATAAGACTGTATCACATGACAAAGCCTTGGCCTAACTTTTATGGCTCAATAAATTTGGGGTTTGTTAATGGATCTGCTATAAAAGATTAAAATTCATTTATAAATATTGATTCACAGTCTATTATGTTAGGATTATCTACAGATTAAAAATGAAAACTATGTTAAAACAACATTAAAGTATTAGATTCACATCTCTGCCTGGCACAAATCATCTTCAAGCTTAAATGCGAATGGAAAGAATAGAGAAGCTATTATTTTGTTAGAAAGAGAAAAAAAGTAAATCTTCTTAATATCCTGGTCCAATATCCATTTGGTTAAAGTGTTCCATGATGCATACTTTTTCCTGTTTGACCTATTAAACTTTTGCCTTTGAAGAGGAACAATATCACTCAGGCCTGGGTACCCCAATTATGATATTACATAATAATCAAAGGTAATGTCATATATTTTTTGAGTCATGCTGCCTAGCACTGGCATTTAGCAGACCTTGTGTTTGGAATGCACTACACTGTTCCATGTTCTGCATATGGGCAGCAACCTCTGCAACTTGGAACTCAGAGACCACTTATTAAGTTTTCATTTCAGTCTTTTCCAGTTAAATTCTCACTTTTAATGGTACATGAAAAGGTAATGGTGCTGTGTTTGTAGGATAAACACCACACTGTGGGCATGAAAGCCCAGTATCTGTAAAGCATTGGATACTTTCAGGAGAATGTTCATGTCATGCTAGTTAGAAGACTCAAGGAATTTCTATGAGGTTGCTATAGTTCATTTTAGGCCATGATATAGAAGACATGGTTCACAAACAGAAGGCCACTGATATCACCCCAACATTGCTTGTATCTAGTGTTTTTACTCTTCTGGTCATCCCATTCCCTATCCTTTGGAAACAGCCATGTGGAATTTATTCTTTCACAAAGAACCTAAATGAAACTTTTTTCTATCTAAAGTTTCAACAGGGAACTTGTGATTCATCAAATCAATATTATCATATTTACAGTTGATTATAATTTGTATAAGACCACATGACTCTAAATCCTTCAGTAAGAGTTTGTGTTCTGTGTGTATATACTTTACATTCAAACTTCTTTTTTATTTATATTCACTAAAACAACCATAGAAAATTTCTGTATGTGTGTGTGTGTCTGTTTCTGTGTCTGTGTCTGTGTCTGTGTGTCCATGTTTAAAAACAGAATGGCAATGCAAAATCTTCATTTCTGTAATTTAATATGACTTTGGTGTAGGAACTATTAGTTACCTAGTAATATGATAGTAACATGTGACGTTGTTCAAAATAATAAATTTTATATTTACACCAAATACAAATGTGTTCTTTAAATACTAGGCCGTCTGCTGGGCCACCCGTGTTATCAGTTATTGCTTTTTTTTTGCATATATGATTGTGTGTATTCTTCACCTGTTTGTTTACAATAGAGATATTTATTATGTGTATTATTCTGATAGGTTCATTAATTTTTCATTCAGAATATACCTTGACAATCTGTAAATCTTTACATCAGTCCTTCCATTGATTTTCTCTACAGTGTGTTGGAGAATATGAATGCATCACATTTTTAAGACATGTATGTATAATGTTTGTATTATTTGTGGTAAAATGTTATAAATAAAGCCAAAGTGGACATTATCTATGACTTGCTTTATGCCTCTGTGTATTGGGGAAGGGCAGAAACCACGTACTGTTACTATAGCATAAAATATTCTGACATTTATATTGTTATTAGTCAACTGGTTTACTTTCAGTAATTGCACCAATTTACACTTCCATTTGTTCTATATTAGAGCGCACTGCACCCCCTATAATTGACAATATGTGACTTTTAACAGATATTTAATGTGAAACAGCAAACTGGAGACCTAGAGAAGAAGCAACATGTTAAGTACCCTGTATGTGAACCTAAACTGAGGATGTTTCCCTGGGATAGGAGACATATGAACAAAAGTATGTAACTGTCCTGAGACATTAGACAGACTAATGTGGCAGGTTTTCAGACATTCAAACCAAAGCCAAAGATGCTAAAAGGAAAGGACAAAAACCTATTCACATCAAGTTAATGAAACTTCACATCTCAGGACCATTTATTTGCATGGTTCAAGGTGTGGGAATCATTACAGAATCTTCACATGGTCACAATCATTGGTAACGTGAACACCAGAAGATCTTTTTACCTAAATACTTTAAGAATACTTTCCCCTGCTCGAAGTTTTTATGTCAAATTAGCAATTGGTGTGCAATGGCCTTAGAGTGACTGTAAGCATTTCTGAAATTTGGTTAAGGGGGCATTAGTTTGTACACGTGTTTAGTATGAACTCAGTAGGTCTAATTTTGCAATGCACAGCAAGTTCTGAATTGTAAAATTACTCCTAATTTTCCTAGAACAGTTTAAGAGTTAGATTTGTGGAAAGCAAACGACAGTGATCATAAAGCTCTACCCTGTATTCGTAATAACTTTTTTAAACATTGTCACTCTTTACTTGAAAACTTGATGGCCATGCAGTACCTTTCAGCATTTGCCTTTCCTTCAGCTCTCCTACCTGAACTGACTTTTCATGTCTTCATCCTTTGGTGACCTGCATTTCACTTGGCTTAAATTGTTCATATGGTTTTTTAGGCTATAACTTTTTCTGTGGTCTGCTCTGTGTAACCTGGAAATTTCTTTCACATAGTATTTGTCTCATTTTTAATACACAAAGTACAAACATGAGTAAAGATAATATAAAACTTAAGAGGCTTCTACCAAGAGGACATTTAAAACAAATTTTTCAATATGTATCAATCAATTGAAAGAGGTTTTATGATTGTCACTGCACACACATTTTAAAATTGATTAAAGTTTGCACATATTTTGAAACAGCTTCAGAGGTCTTTTTCCCTAAATTTGATGACAATCTTAACAATTTACATGACATTAATAACAAGTTTCTGAAAGAAAATTTAATGAACAATGAATGATTAAATACACATTTCCATCAAGCTTTGTATAGGAGAGATTAAATTATCTTCTTACTCATTCTACAAAACAGTGATATTACAAATTCATTGTCACATTGGTAGGTGATCAAAGGGCCAGAACACAAAAGAGTTTGGAAAATGGGTTGATAGTGTCAGGCAGTCGATAAATAAACCTACCATAATAAATGGAAGCACATAGCATTTTAAAATGTATAATGTGTTTTTCTTTCACATTTTAAATAAAGATTAACTTTTACACTTCATTTTATTTAACCTTGAAAAGCCAAGGCTCCATAATTGTAAGCCTGCTCTGTCTTTTTATTCTGTAGCATGTAAAAGTTATTCTAGAAGAAAATACCAATTAAAGACAAATGCTCTTTTCTCATCATCAAAAGTAAGAAAGAATGGGAAATGAACATGAAAAGGAGAATAAAGAAAAGAACAAAGTACAAAGAGAGGAGTAATATGGAAACATGCTAATACTGCATTTGTTTTGGGATCATCCTATTAGGATGTAAAAATTGATAAATGATTGTAGAAGACAGAGTTGCCCAAATATGCTCACACAAGTTCTCAAATGCTCTCTGCCTCACAATTTAAATATTAGTCAAAATTCACAAGCTTAGAGTAAAGTATCACTGTGCTCCCTTGGCATTTGCTATGGCTTGCCTTTGGCAAAATGCAACTTCTTATATTAGGGTAGAAAGGAAAAGATATTCCAACGCATGTTTGAAAAGGCCCAAGGGCTCTTGAATATCAAATAGCTCATATTAAACAACATAGATGATTGAAGTGTAAATGAATTTTAAAAAACACAGATTATTTTTCTTTACATTAAATTTCTACAAAAAGCAAAGAAACAAGCAGTCTGAATATCTGAGAGTATTCAGAAATGTTTGATGATCAAAATCCAAACTCTGCTTATCAATGCACACAAAATGTATGTGCATATATTGAAACATGTGGATATGTATGTGTGTGTATATATGTATATAGACAGAACTAGGTTGCATTTATTTTACAGAGTGAAAAGTCTTTGATGATACAATGTGATAAATGTTGATAGAATGGGAGGTGGTTTGTTCTGTTCTAGTTTTAAATAACAATATAGTATTTCAACTTTTTTGTTCAAAATAGTACCTAAAACTACAGTAAGTCCATCTCTCAAGTTGATTTTCCTCATTACTATAAGTTACAACAATCACCAGTTATTTGTCCAGCAAGAATTTGTTTGTCATTAGCATATTGCATATATAAATGCAAACACTAACATTAGCCTTTTCTATCACAAATATACAGATATCTCATCACAAATGTGCAGTTTTGCCCATATGAAGCGTATGGCGAACATGCTGGTGAGCATATGCATATCTTCACAAGTTCTCATACAAGAAGGTTACACAGAGAAATACATTAAGTAGACAATAAACTCACCTGGAATTCACGTAAACATATTATTCCAATGAATTTCTGAATTTTTGATATTAAACAAAACTAGTAAGGTATATTCTTTTAACACTTTTCCTCTTTCTTAAATTTGAGCATTGTAGAGTATGGTAGAGGATAGAAGACAGACACAGCTATTTTTGAATCATGAGAAATGACGGGTAATCCTAACTCATAAAAACCTAGGTAAATTCAAATTTGAGTTTTGTCCAGTATGTTCCAGTTTTAATCACTTTCAGAATTCTCCTGATCACAATTTCAAATTTTGATTTGTATCTCAGATTGCCTTTAAGTGTCTTTGTTATGACAAATTGAAATGAACAATTATATTCTCATCCTTGTCAAAGGCTTACATGAGTGCATTTCAAAAATGGAAGCAGATACTTTCAGTAAACATAACGAGTAGGGTTGGGGCATGTATTAAACACAGGCAGTATTGGAAGGATTCATCTGCATTCCATTTTATTTTCGTATGTTTCCCTGGTTATTCATGTAAGCGAGAGCTGGTTTATTCTTATTTGAAGATAAAAATAACTTCAGTATAGACTGTAAATTCAACACATTTTTCCTAGTAATCAAATGTTTAAAAATATTCCAAACTGCAACTATTGTGAAAATCAGGAATATATAATACTTTGTTTTAATTAGAAATTTACCAGTAGTGGTCATTATCTTGATAATTAATTTACTGCTAGATACATTGCAAGTGGTATTTGAAATATCCAGGAAATATTTTCTTATACTTCATTTGCAACTCTAACAAAACAACAGGGTCACCATGAATGAACAATTATGTATTGAAATAATTCAACATGTAAAGGTTTTGCTTCTTTAATAGTTATTTTTATTGTTTATTTATTTATTTTTAGTATCAAGAATCATACACAGTACCTTGTGATTGCCAGGTAGAAGCTTGTGCTGTTGAGCTATATACCTGGTCCCTAATATTTACCTTAATTTCCTACTTCATTACATATATATATATATATACATATATATATATATATATATACACACACACACATATACATATACCTGATAAATAATCTATGGTGTTTACTATTATTTAAAGGGGCAGTATAAAATATTAGGTATATAAATTAAGCCCCTGGGTCTCTTAAGAGAGAGTCACTGTTCAAAATGAATCTAACTTTTCCCAAGGAATCTAGTTCTCCAATAGTTCTCCCAAAGCATGACTAGCTTCTCTTTCACCCAGATATCACTGAGCCTGAAGGTATGGCTGGATATCCTCCTCTTTCTCTCTTCCACGATTGACTTTTTCTTCTTACTAATCTCATGATCTGAAATTAAAGAATAATTTCTTCTATTCTACTATTGCCATCTTAAAGAATTTTGCTTTAATTTTTGAATAGTTTATCTCCTGGTTCAGTCTCATTCTATCCAAGTCTTTCATTTCACCTTGTGTTCTTTTATATTCATATTCATATTCGTATTCGTATTCATATTCATATGTGTGCAATGTCTCTGAAAACCAGTCTACTGGTATTTATAGTCCTTCTTCCATGATCTTGAATGTCACTTACCTCTGCTACTGCAGACACTGTTACACCAATAGTATTGTCAACACAAACTTTCCTTTTACAGCTTTTCTTTAAGGTAATATTCCATTTTTATGATGTCCATCATCCAGCTTTCTAGATTACATTTTAAATTTCAGACAATATAATTCTTCAACCTCACACTGGTGTATAATTAGTTGATTGTATCACCTTTCAGTATTATTTTTGTGTCTTCTTCTCTACTTTGTTAAATTCATAATCTATCATTTCCATTTAACTTTCAAATTTTTAAATTTTCTCTTTATTTATATACACTCGGTAAGATACCAAAGTTAGTGAAATTCAGATCCCACTCACTCTGATCCCTAGAGAAAAAAGAAAACAAAATACAAATAACTATACTGACTGATTTAATTTTAACACCATCAAGATCCATAATTTTAAGTTGCAAGAGTAAAATATTTCTCTTTACCCACCGGTTTTCTGTCCACAGAGCAGGCTTTCTCTAAAGATCTGCATGGATGACATCCTCATCGCTTTCTTTCCTCAATGACACACTCTCAAGTAAAGCTATATCGAGCTTAATGTTTAAACTAATGCACCCTACCCTGGAAGGCATCTTCTAATCCTGTTTTGAATTTGTCCTAACCTATTACCATTTGTGCCTTCTATTTTCATGCTTTGGGTTCCACTTACTTGTGTGATTCTAACAGTCACTTTTAAATTCAGTTTGAGGTAGGCAAAATTTTTTCCCAATATGTCCTTAGTAGCTACAATTTTGTCTATGTTTTCCAGATATAAGTACAGTACTAGCTTTTTAAGGTAAATATATCAATTCCTTATTTCAAGTCATCTTAATTATTCTGTGGTTCCCTAGCTCTCAAAACTACAGTGGAGCTGGAGACATAGTTCAACAGCACAGCACCTGCCTGGCAACATGAATTCGATTCTTGGTACAAAAGTAAAGAAAGAAAAGAAAAAGAAAAAAAGAAAAAAAAAAGAAAAAGAAAGTATCTTTTAGGCCAGGCATGGTGGTGGTGCATGCCTGTAATTCCAGTGCTTGGGAGGCCAAAGCAAAAGAATTGCTATGAGTTCAAGGCCAGCCTGGGCTACAAAATGATTTCAAGGCCAGTCTGAACTGCATAGTGAAACCTTGTCTCAAATACACACACACACACACTACACCCTACAATTCATGCCTGGTGATACCATGAGAATATTTAAGCCTTTTATGAAGATGTTATCAATGTTTGCTACCTATATTGCAATGCAGCCTCGTCTCAACTTTGTCAGTTTATTTCACTATAATAATCTAAAACACACAGTACACAAAGGCATCTACTACATGTGGTAGACAGCTTGATGATGCTGCAAGCATATTTTTGGCATACCGTAAGCTGAACCATCACTAATTAATTTGTACACACTACAGTTTTCCAGTCTTACAATCATAGCATTTTGCAGTACCATTTCAGTGTAAAATGTCAAAGAATTTTTTAATTTAGACATATTTATATTACATATAACAATAAATTTATTATTAGTAGTATTGGTAAAATAGTATAGTATCTATCCTGTTAAGCATAAAAAAGCATGGAAAGGATTAGTGCAATATTGTGAGCTATATCAAAATGAAAAGTGAGGGAGTAACAAGAAGCCATTTGATCCTTCTTGTGAGCTAGCACAAGCCATAGGGAGCCTGGGAAGAGAAACAAGCCAATTCGCCCTTCCTGTGAGTCAGCAGAAGTGATGCTGTGCCTGGTAGGAGTAACATGAAGCCAATTTTCCCTTCCCATGAGACAACCAGTGGGTGGGCTAGGAGACAAGAACACACACACACACACACACACACACACACACACCTTGCAAACAACTGACTGATTTGGAGGACAAGCTAATTTGATAGCAAAGAGGCACAAAAAGACTTAATGTTTGTATTGTTTAATTGACTTTGCAGGGTTAAGACCAGTAGTCTGAGCAACTATTAAGAGGATAACAATATGCAATATAATACATGTGGGGAATTTCCTGTCTTGTTTTTGAAATCCAATATTGTTCTCACTGTTTTGTTCTGTTTCATTTTATTGTTTTGTTTTAGTCAATAATCTGTTTTGATTGGTTTTATTCTGTTTTGTTTTGTTTCATTTTATTATGTCTGATTGTATGGGCAGCAGTTTTGAAGATAACAAGAGGCATTATGGTAGCCACTGTTGATTTCTTATCTTGTTTTGAAATCCTGTACCACTTTCATGGTTTTGTTTTGATTGGTTTATTCTGTTTTATTTAGTTTGGTTTTTGTCTCTTTAAAATAAACTTTCAAAATTTTGCTTTGATAGGTTTTATTATGCCTTGTTTTCTTTGATTTTATTATGTCTTATGGCATGGACAGCTATTTTGAATAAAACAAGAGGCATTATTATAGCCATAATCAGCCATTGCTGATTTTCTATTATCTTGCTTTGAAGTTCTGTATCACTTTTATTGTTCTGTTCTGATTAGCGTTACTCAGTTTTGGATTTTTTTATTCTCTATGAGTAAAATTTTTAAGAAGTTAAAAGTGAAAGTACTGGGAGGCAGTTGTGCAAGTCCATGGACAAAAAGGAGGGATTTCTAGAATAATGATGCTACTTAGCCAGGTTATAAAATTGGAAATCCATCAGAATTTTCTACTGAAGCAATAATGGAAAGCTTCTTGGTAGCACAGTGTTACACAGTCCTTTACTTCAAAGGTTAAGAAGAAGGAAAGACTGAGCAAACTGAGGAACAAAGCCAGCTTTATAAACAGAATTAAATGCTGAATAGTATCAAATGTAGAGAAAAATAGTATCAAATTGTAAGAAAAAGCATAGGATGAATTTGGTGCACTTCACATAGAGAGTGACTGAGACACTTTTTCCACAGGTATATAACTAGATGATATGAAAGAAGAATGTCTTTACTGCACTAGAATTATTCTGAATACAAGATGTGTGGGCAAGATAATCATGAATAAATATATGAGAATTGTCACATGCTAAGGAGTAAAGAAGGTAATACATTTTGATACAGAAGTATGATACTGTCATTCCGCATAAGAAGAATGGTTTAAAAAGACAAGCTTTGTATATGATATATCAGAAAACTGTTAAAATATCACATAAAACTTCATTTTCATGTTAGGAATTTAGCTAAACTTATCACAGTTGATTATCACAGTTGATAGTTATAGTTTATTCCAAAATTCTTTTGAATTGGAATAGGGCAGATAATTCTTACAGTAAGGTTGATTCTCCTCTTCAGAGGGGCATTACCAAGGCAAAGGAAAAATAACAAATTCTTCACCATATAAAATCTATTTGATTTTCATGTTGTTACATGATAAACAGCTACAAGGGATTGATAATAGACTACTGCATGGCAATTGAGGTTAGTAACCAATGACTAGTGAAGTTATGATTCAGAAGATCTGTTCAAAGCAATAGGAACATCAGATAAAACATGTCTTAGCATTGTGGAATGGCAGCAGGAGGGTTGTCTCATCAGAAATCCCAAGACTAAATTGAAGTGTTGGCAGGACTATGGACCACAGCCCGAAATGGTACCATTCCGCTACTGACCCTTTTATACTGTGAGGGGAGACAAAATCCCAATTAAGATGCTGGGATATATTATAGTAGCCATTGATCATAGTTATACGGTTCAGAATATCCTGTAATTCTTTCATTCTGTTGAATGGTTTTATACTGTTGTGCTATGTTTGATATTATTGTATTGGAAACTATGCTCAACTATAGCAGAGAAAGAGATATTTTGATAGCTACTGTTAATGTCCAGTTGTCTTATTGTAAAGTGTTGTGTTGTTTATGTTGTTCTGTTCTGATCTGCTTTGTTCTGCCCTCTTTAGTTTTATTCTCTTTAAAATAAAAAAAGATGCTGGGATATTGTATAATGTTCCAATATGAGGCTCTAAAGTGCTTTCAAGGGTAACAGTCTCTGGTTTGGTGACATCATATAGCTGAGATGTTAATATATGGTCAATTTTTTAAATAGGAAAAGATTGGCATAGACAGACATCAATTGTACAGGGAAGATAAAAACAACTAACAGTTAAAAGGAAATTAACAACAACAACGTAATGTTAGAATTATCAGAAAAATCCACAGGGAGATGCATGGCTTGATGTTATCAAGTAAGACGAGTAGAAACAAAAAGGTGTAAGCATTGGGCAAAGGAAATAAAGGCCTTCAGCCTCTCAGGTGGAGAACAAGGTACAAGCATCTGCAAATAAGCAGATAGGAATAACCTTAATATAGCTAAGGAGGTTGAGAGGTCTGAGCTAATGCATGAGAAAGTGGTCAGATTGCTGAATCACCGTCAGGCAGCTCTAGTGTGGCCTCACTCCCCCTCAGTCCTTGTCCGGATGACTGGGCTGGCCCTGTGCTCAGGCAGGTACATAAAAGCTCCCAGAGTAAACCCATGCACAGTCATTAGGAAAATGAACTGGGTCTCTGGGGAAACACTGTGATATACAGTGTCTGAGCGTCTCCAATATCCTTATGTAATAAGGTGCCTTATAAATGTTATTAGCTGCAGGTTTTATGGCAAATTTTATGCCATTTTGATTATGATGCCGCTGGATGACAGCTAGTTTACGTTGCTTAAACATCCTCCGTATCTAATGTCTAAAGGAAGCTAATTAGCTATAACCATGAAAACGGCTGTGTCATGTGAAAAGGAAACTACGCAGAGTAAATTTCTTTACTCTAGGATTGAGAATGTTACACACTGATTACCTTCAATTTTAAAACATTTACACAGCTGAAAGTCACAGAAAGGAAATTAAAAAATGAGAATGTAGAACTGTTGTTCTCTAAATACATTTTTATTTGTAGCAGGCATTCACAACCCAAATTCTTTAATGGTTTATGGCTCAATGAATCACTTTCCCTTGGTCACCAATTCCATGTGGTTATATGTTTATTAATGTTTCCTGATGGATCTTTAGTCTATATTTCTTCAGAACATCCTTGACGACATATTCAGAACATTATTTAAGACTCATTATTCACTGAAATAAAACATGGAAAAGCACAAGTTGGGTAGTGGGAATATTTTATTAGTGTGTGCTGTATTCTAAGTCCCTCATCAACATAAAACACTGTAAAGAGTCTATAAATCTAATTAAAGGCATTAGAACAAGAAAAAAATTACTGAGTAGTTAGCTAGGATAAGCAAGCCTCATGCAGAAGCAAATTCCTAGTTGCAGTCAAAAATGGCAATTGAAAACCTCTGATTAATTTTTTAACACTTAAATAAAGAATTGACCAAGGTGCTGTTTACCATTATACAAATGCTAGAAATCAGGTAAAGGTTACTAGTTTTTGTTAAAATGATGGATTTTATATCTAGTAAATGTTAACACCAAAAGATCAGAGCCATTAATTGAAGATTTTCTTTTCCTGTATTATTAAAATGGTCTCTTCCTTTAATCACACATAATGAAAGTGACCTGATGGCGGATGGCTGTCAGACGATCCCTGTGGGGTGGGTTTGGTGAGGATTACCAACCTCAGGAGACATTCAGGTAAGGCCAATGCCTTCACGTCAGACTATATCATATCACAGGCTTGCGTTGTAAACACAGGTTGCACATTGGTGGTCTACAATTGACAGTGACACACAGACATCTCTTGTTTATATTCATTAGCACATTAATGTTCTTAAACCAACAGGTGTAAGTTGGTACATTTTACACAAAAATTCAGTCTTCTGACTTCTTGTGAAAATTTGCCCGCCTCAAACCTGAGTTGCTGTTTGACAATGAGCATCTGTCCCTTAGAGATGTACTGTGTGGTCTCAAGCCAGCTGCCATCTCCGTCCCTTCTAGTCCTCCCTAGTGTGGCCTGATGCACAGTTTAATTAGCTCCATGACCCTGAAGAGACCTTTCCTGCAGGAAATGTGAGACTCTTTGACCTATATTAGATAACAGAAAGGAATCTCTCCCATAAATCCTCTCCAAACAGAGAATGTTGTTTGCTAGTGGCCCTTTGACTCCCCATACATGGGGAAACAACTGAAAATTTCTTTCCAAAGGGAAAATAATATGAACAATGGATGTCCATTCTACCATTGAGGTCATCATGCTTTATTGGATCTTTTGTCAGTAATGGAAGAAAGCACATAAACTTTAGAAAACTAGGGAGTAAATGCAATCATCAAACAAATGTCCATTAAGCCTAAGTCACCCTGCCACAATGACCTATTCACAGGGTGACTAAAGAGAAGTTGCCTAATTAGTTTAGTTTCAATTCTGTATCTGAAGTTCCACGTATGTAATGAATCTCTAGAGAAAATTTCCTGTCATGCTTGAAATGAAGTCCATTCCAGTAACAAGAGAATTTTTGTGATGCTTTCTGGTAGATATTATATGGAGGGAGAGAAATAAGTTCAGGGAGCCCCAGGCAAGGAAAAAAGTGGGAATTAATGAGGAGGAAAAAGAGGCATTGAGAGGAAACCATGTGGTAAGAAGTACAGTCAGCCAAATTGGGCCCCTTTGTCTACCTAGTCCCACGCAGCCCTGAGCATTTGGTAACTGTCATACACCGCCCTACCCCTTGCCCCTGGGGATTGAATTTAGGCTGTTATAGAACTAACTAACTTAGAAAGCTGTGCATCCATTCCTGTCATAGCCAGAAACAGAAGCAAATTGCTCATTGAGTATGCACCTGTAGTTTAAAAAAATAGTAAACCACATGGCAATACCAGATTTGCTGGATTCAGTTACTTGATTAAAACATCCCAATTCATCTTGACAAAATGAAACTGAATTCAAGAAGAAAGCATATTGGATAATGTTTTTACAAAATATGTAGATAAACAGTGGGTAAAACCAACATAAAAATCAACTGAGAGTCTTATGTAAATTGCCCAATAACTCCCTGGTTCAAAAACTGAAGTAATATTGGATATGAGAAGACAGGGCCCACCACAATACATCACATACAGTAGAATTTGAATAAATATGTTTTGAATAAATGAATGAGCGGTAAATGAATGTGACAACACTTTTTCCAAGCTGGTTGAACAGACAATGCAAACAAAGGTGTTGAACTATGTATTGTCCCTTGAGGATATACTTTTCATATGTGGCAACAGGATGTATTAGACATTCTGGAGGCAATAATAAGAAAGTGTGAGAAATATTTTTAATTAGAATGAGTAGATAAGTTTGGCTGAACAAGAAAGTTGAGAAAACAATGGCATGTTATGACTATGTGTAGAAGGTAAGTTTGAGAGAATTTGTACATGTATGTCAGTAGCTTAAGAATTCTGGAAAGATCAAGACTTGCATAAAGTTTGAATTAAACAATTTTGGTCATATATATTTAAATATGTTTATGGTTTTAAAAATTTCTGTTTTCTAGGAAGTTAAATTATCATTATTTGTAGATGACATGATACTTTACATAGAAGACCCCCAAAACTCCATTAAAAAACTCCTAGATATAATAAATATATTCAGCAATATAGCCGGGTACAAAGTCAATACTCAAAAATCAATAGCATTCCTATACACTAACAACAAAAATACTGAGAGAGAAGTAAGAGAAGCCACACCATTCACCCTAGCATCCAAAAATTGAAATACTTAGGAATTAATCTCACAAAAAATGTAAAACAGGTATAAAAGGAAAATTATAATACCCTGAAAAAGGAAATTGAAGAGGACCTCAGAAAATGTAAAGACATCCCTTGTTCATGGTTAGGAAAAACAAACATTGTGAAAATGGCTATTCTCCCAAAATTACTATACAGATTCAATGCAATCCCAATCAAAATACCACTAACATACCTCATAGATCTAGAGAAATCACTCCTAAAATTCATCTGGAACCAGAAGAGACCTAGAATAGCAAAGGCAAATCTAAGCAGCAAAGGCAAGGCAGGAGGCATCACAATCCCTGATTTGAAATTATACCACAAAGCTACAGTAATAAAATCAACATGGTACTGGAATAAAAACAGACCTAAAGATCAATGGAATAGATTGGAAGATACAACCACAACCACAAACCCATTCAACCACCTTATCTTTGATAAAGGGACCAAACATATTTGCTGCAAGAATGACAGTCTCTTCAATAAATGGTGCTGGGAAAATTGGCTATCCATATACAGAAGACTAAAACTAGACCCATGCCTATCACCATGTACTAAACTAAAATCTAAATGTATCAAAGATCTAAATCTTAAAACAGAAACACTAAATCTGTTGGAAGACAAAGTAAGTAAAAACCACGAAGATATAGGGGTAGGTAGAGAATTCATGAAAAAGAATCAAACTGCACGAGATATACTTCCCAGAATCAATAACTGGTACCATATCTTATTAAAGAGTTTCTGCATGTCAAAAGAGATTTCCAGAAGAGTGAAAAGAAAACCCACAAATTGGGAAAAAATCTTCATGGACAGCGCCTCAGACAAAGGACTTATATCTAGAACTTATAAAGAACTAAAAAAAAATCAGACCCTCAAATTTCAAAGACCAGATCCAAAAATGGGCATCTGAAATGAATACACAGTTCTCAGATGAAGAATTACGAATGGCAAATAAATACATGAAAAACTGTTCATCATCATTAGTCATAAGAGAAATGCAAATTAAAACCACACTGAGATTCCATCTCACTCCAGAAAGAATGGCCGGGATAAAAAAC